>WBNM01026399.1:0-15492 GCA_013399055.1 Ramphastos sulfuratus
TGGCTCATGTTTACACCCTCCAAAGTGAAGGACAGTCTAAGCTGTAGTCTGTAACTCTTGAAATTTTTTTGCCTATATGGAGATTAGCTGTCTCACATGTGCCTGCTGAATCTGGATGTGGATAAGGGACAATTATAAAATGCTGATATCTGAAATTATGCTTTTAGTAAATTGAGTTACAGTTTCCTCTCTGTGTCAGAATGCAACATGCAGTCAGACAGCAGCTGACATGCAAATACAAAAGGCAAATCACAGTAACTCCACAGAGCAAGATTAAATAAGAGATAGCTACAGCTATAAGGAGACAGAAATTAGATAACACTCTCAGAATCCTGTCCTGTCATTCTGGACTCTCATAGGCCACAATTATTCATAAGGCTGCAGTGCCTCAAGGAGCCAAGAGCTGAATATCTCCAGGCATTCAGTACTTGAAATACAGGAATCCCACAAACACCAGCATTAAGCAACTGCTGCGATTTCCATCCAAAACCAGTGGACTCTTCCTCGGAGCCTATGTTTATGCTTCCTTTTGGGTATATTAAGCACTAGATTTTGAAGCTTGACTTTGCAGTTGGATGCTGATGGCATCCACTGACAGGAGAGCAAATCCAAGTGCCCTCTAGTTATTGATGAAAATCTGCTTTGCCCTGGCACAAAGCAATATTTTGGAGTAAACATCTCCAAGCCTAAATATAACTGATTATTCAGGCTAGTGGCTTGTCCGCAAAACTAGACACACCGTTCTAAATAAGTGCAACTATTTTTAAGCTAAGTTAATTATTTCAGCATAGAAGGTTAAAAAGAGTTGAGTTTAATTCAGATGCAATTTTAGAAGTCAGGTATATGCTGATACTCAAGTGAAAATGAGAGTGAACAAAGGAGTTTCAACTAAATTAAACAAATCAAAGCAAATTTATAATCAGTAGGTATTTAAAGGCCATATTTAGGGTAATAATTTACTACAATTATTTTAGCAAATGTAGCTACTTCACACTAACTCTGTGATTAGATGTTTTAGAGGATCATGAATGGTTTATATTTGCATTGCTGTGGCCTGAAGGTCAATACAGTGACTCATGAGAAGCTTATTTAAATGTCTTTTTTCAGAAACTCACAATATTTTCTCACATACAAAATTTCATTTAATCTTTTGAAGAAAAAAAAAAAAATTCTGTTTCATTCTGCAGCTTATTTACAAATTAAGCCCAGGTTGTTAAGCAAAGGCAAATCTATATTTAATGCTAAGATGACTAGCCCACAGAAGGGCCACTAGCCTTTCCTCCCCAAGTAGTTGAACACAATTTATACTCTGCTTATGAAGAGTTGTTTCATAAACCCGTGATTTTTGGTGTAATGTGTACCAATTAACATAGCTTCCTGATTTAATCAGAACTTCGTTTACAATTTAAACAAATCACTCTTTAAGGCGTTATCATGGGCAAAACTCTGTTGCAACACCAAAGAGGAAAAAAACCAGCCAAACCATATTTGAATACTTCTCAGATGAAAATACCTAGGTCTACATGGAGACTTTACATCAAATTTAATTTTTTTTTTCCATTTAATTTTAAATGCCACAATCTTCAACGTTTTTGAACAGATTAAAAAGTAGGCAATTCACCAGTCAGTGAAAAAAGCACTAATTAAAATTGTACATTACCCTACCCTTGAATTTTTATTTTTTTTAAATCAGTCAAGTAATTGCCTTTGCACATTTCTGATCCTAACTAATAAGAAAGAATAGACATATATTTATTGCTAATGGTTTCCATACAACAATAACAACTTCAAAGTCTGTATTTCACAAAACAGGAGTCCTTGAATCTTTAAGAGCCTAAGTCTTGTATCATAAAGTAATCTTCTGTAGTGACAACAGTCGCAAGCTGATGGGACTCTTACATGTTTTGTTCACCTTTCAGTAGAAGATGGTTTCAGTTTTGCTTTATTCCTGTCACTTCAGCAGTTTTTTATGTGGTCATTTTCACAAGGTATTAAAAGTTATCAGAAATTAAAGGAAGCTTGAACTGAAGGTGAGTAGCTTGATCTCTGGTACATATCAAGCATTGAATAAATATCAGCAAGAAATAATCTCTTGATTTGACAAGAAAGCAAGTGTGAGAATTAAAATCAAGACTGATAGAGACTGAATTGAATAAGTACAACCAGGAGCGACACAAGTAAGAAGAGTTAGATGTTAGTACCATGGCAATGGTCTACAGTAACCTTACATGCTTGATTCTGTTGTTTGGTCGGGACAAAATGAAAGACGTTCCCATAGACAACTTACAGGGTATCTGTTTTTCTATCACTAATTCCAAGAACATCACCAGCAGGCTGCTATAAAAGCAATCACAGCAAAATGTCTTGTCTCCTTGCCCCTGCAATTTCACCTGCTCTGGCAACAGAGTTCTAATGCTGCCTCTTTATTAGAAATGGTCGTAACAGTGACACATCCCCAGGGATCAGAGAAGTACAGGCAACTCTTAGTTGGAAAAGACTTTAGTCAGTCTTGGTTCACAGCAATCAAGCAACAAACCACACATCCTGTAAAATCATCAGGTAATTCAGATCATTTGAGCAACTGACTATCATAAATCCAGAACAGAAATTTCAGGAGTATTTCTATATTTTTATTGATAGTCTAAGTTTGAAGTTGACCTTTAAGAAGGCACTTAACTATTCTCCCTGAATTTTTTCTACAAAGTAAAAATCCTTACACTAGCAGTAAAAATGGTTTCATCATTACTTGCTACTCCTTCACTCTCTAGTATCACATTTATCCAATCTGATCTCACAAAAATGACCCTCGGTAGTTTGCAAGTGAAGTACACAGGACTAAGGTCCTTCCTGATATGAACTTCAACACATGCTACCATATCAATTTCAGATAAACCTTTCTTAAACTAAGAGAGTTGCACTTGAGCTCTCCTCTTGCTTCTGCTATAGATATATTGTCCTAAAGTTTTATTCCTCTGACTCTTGGGAACTTCACTTCCAATCCAAATTTATTCACTGCCAGGTTATGTCCATTACCTGGGCCAATCCCACAAAACTGTTTCCCTGCAGTTTGCTCCTGAGGCTTATTTATATAGTAACACATTCGTTCTCAGGCTTTTTTCACCCTACAGAGAGAAGCTGCACACTCTACAAAAGCAGTGCACACATTTGGGAGAAGTTTTGCCAGATAGGACCCCCAGCTCTTTTTTGTTGTGAAAAATTTGCTACTGTCAGCTGAGATAACAGACACTGAGGTGAAACAGTGAGTTGTACTAAGATACAAGAACATGGTGCAATTAGAGAATAGTTGTCAGTGTGGCACATAGCATGGGAAAAACTAAAAGTCACTTTCACAACAGAGGTTGCTATTTTCATTCATGAAAAGAACTAAACTATTTTCTTCCAAATCACTAGCTGCTAATAGTATATAAATATGGGCCAACAAAAAGACATAAAGCATTCTGTAAAATACACTTTACAGCTGAGGAACTACAATAAAATCATTACAAATCTAGAAATAACGGAATGCATACTTTCTGTTGTTTCAAATCCAGTTCACATCAGTTAACTCCCGTGAGTGACACCACCAAAAAGGTACAAAGAACATCAGGCATGTGATCCATCAAAAGGCTTATGAAAGGCACACTAATCAATGACAGACACTTGCTCTAATATCTGCTAAGAACCTGAAAAGCAGAGAAACATTGGGAACATTCATCTTACAGAAGTCTACATGAGAAATGTGGAATGGTATAGGCCTATTGGGTGTAGCTGGAGATGCTGGAATTAGGTCTATTGCATTTTTTCCACTTCTTTTGGGCTGCCTGTGCAGGTCTATATTGAGAAACCTCTGGGTGATATCCAGGAATTGATTTGTGAAGTTAGAAGTAGGTGTCTCACTGGAAATCTCACCTGCCTGACTCTGTCAGAAACAAGTTTAGTAGAGACAAGAGGTTGTCTCCTGAGAGAGCCTAATGAGAGCTCTAATGAGATTTACAAATCACTAAATATCTTAACTTTAACCAGAGGAAAAGCAAAACAAGAGCATGTGATGAAGTGTATATATATATATATATTTTAAACAGAGCTGCATCACTGCACAAAAGGTGCAAACATCTCCCTAAATAAACCACAATGTTAAGTTCTGCTCTGCCATCAAACTCAGTTTAAAACTGCATTTCAGCTATACTTGAGAATAAGACAAGTCTGCACATGAAACTGCCCACAGAAATCCGGCTTCCATCGCTTTCCATGAGAAGGTTCATTCCTTTCCCATTATATTCTTCTGGTTGTACATTTAATTTTACTCTTCCTTCAACAAGATTACTGGCATCTTTTTCTAAGGCAAGATAAATGAGAAGGATTGCTCTGTCCTAGAGAAGGTCCACCAGCAATCACACTATCTTTCTAATCAAAATCACCAGTCAACCAGTATTTGATTCTAATGAAATTGCATTTTTCTTTGATAAACCTCCTCCTGTTATTTTTATCAAGGTGTTCCCCACATCTGATTTTTAGCTGATATGCTTCTAATTGACAACTTGCCACAACTCAGTACTTTTCCTGAATATTAATTGTATGGTCTGTTTCCTGATCCTTAGAGCTGTAATGCTAACAACAAAGTATCATTTTTCTCTTCTCAAACCTCAAATACATGGCATCAAGAGTTTTTAGGCCTGATCTGCAGCTGCACCAATATTAAAACTACAGGACCGTCATTAAGCCTCACCTTTAGGCAGGAAATCACCCACCAATACCGCCATGAGAGGGTAATACTAAGTAGTTTTGGTCAATAGGATCAAGCTCCCCAACATTACTCACTCACATTTTCCATATTTACGATTAAGTTACATCGATATGTTCTCTTAAGACAGGAGGAGAAATTGCTTTTTTTCTCTATCTACTTGCCTCCTTGGCAGGTGAGATCTCTCCTCCTGTGGGCAGAATTCCCAGGGTCAGTGGAAGGCTTTACAGAGTATATGAAATCAGGCATCACGAGAGACAAAATATCAATAGGAGTAGTATTTCTTTATTGCACATTCCCAGTTCCCATTTATCAGAGGACTGGTTTTCTCTTCTCATGCCTTAGCTGCAATATATTTTCAGCAGTATATTGTAAACAACCAGCATGGGCTTTTTTTTCAGCTGTGTAATTACAAGCCATTGCTTCTCTGTTTTATTTCTTCTTCTGTAAGTATAGCTCCCAGTCATTACCAGATGGCTATTGTTACTCTTATTACTGACCCTGCTGTCTAGATACCTACTTATGCTTATTATCCACTCTCATTTTTCCAAACGAGGACCTTAATGAGGACAAGCATTGCCATTATCTCTACAACTGTGTATTAAATATTTCGCCTTCAAAATTCAGGTTGTAAACAGTGAAAGAGCATATGTTCAGAAATTGTTTTTTAGACCTCCTTTATTAAACTGTCGAATGATTCAATACTTATGATATTTTTGCAGTCACTTAGAATGCTGATGTTTTATAACCTCTACCTTATTTATTCCAGGTTTATTCCCTTGGATTTGCTCCCATTTAGCTTTTGGCTGCTCAACAAATTAAAGAGATGTTAAAAAAAAAAAAAAAAGAAAAAAAGAAAATAAAAGAAAGAAAGAAAAAAAGAAATAAATTAATCCTGGTTTAGCTCTAGAAATGTGTTCATATCTTAAGCTTCTCTCTTAAAGGTTGTTATTCCTCTTGACTAATTAAAATTCTATACAGACTGTATTTTTCTTCTCCTACAAGCTCCTCTTAATTGTAAAAGATTTACTGATCTTCTTTCTGTCACTGTCTTAGGGATGTAGAGGATCCCAAACAAAAAAATAAATTACCTCATTACTTTGTGTCCATGACTTCCATCCAAGTTGTCCCTGCTGTGTCAGCTGAAAGAAAAGCATCATTTCTCCCTGTCCACCAGCACCATCCATCAACGCCCTTTCTACCACACTTGCTTTGTTTGCTTTTCCCTTTAGTAAACTTTGCACTTCAGCATTTTAGTACCTGAAGGCAACTCTGAAGAGCTTGGTACTGAGCAGACTCACAAGGCACCATGGCAGGAAAGCAGGTAAACACAACATTCCATGGCACCCTGACAGGGCTGGCCCCTGTGCTGGGATGTGCTAGGAGACCAGCCCAAGAGCTCTACATACACATACCTGGTGAAAAGAGACATCTTCCAGTGAAAACAACACTTTGTTCAGATCACTGCTGGGTGTGATTTAACAATGTGCTAACATGAGCTGAAAGCTGTAATTCTCTGCGTACTCTTAAAGCTCAAGATTACAGAAGCAAGAATTAGTGACATGCTGTAGGGAGCATACTTCCAAAACTAGGCAGGCTATAGTGATATATAAAAGCATATCATTCATATGCTCATTGGATGAGTATGCTGTGCCAGTAAAATTAACACTGGATATATCTAGGAAAGAAATTGATATTCTTCACACACCAAGGTTGGGGGGGGCGGGGAATCACCTGGCCTTTCCTATACAAGGGAACATAACAATAATAGACTAAAATAACCAATGTTCATTATGATTTTAGTCAGCAAATACTAACAAGCACCATTTTCTGCTTTACACACAGCCTTCCTTTGGTGCTGATCTGCAGAGCTCAAGAGATAAATTTAATGTATTTTCCACCAAAGCCCACTGAGAAGGTTCTAAGGAGTTATGAAGAAATAAATGTCTAAGTCTTAGTATCATCCTGTACAGGTCACACTACAAAAGAGTCAAATCTCATGACCACAGCTCATTTGAAACTTCTTCACATTAGCAACACAGGTGAAAATACAGACAATACAGTCAATGATACCTGGCATATTTATACTTCCTCACTTCCAGAAGTATTGCTTATTTTGGCTACAAGTCAAAATTCATCAGAATTATTTCAGGACACCCTTAAATTCTCATTCTCTGTGTTCATTTAACCTAAACTGTTTATCCTGTGCATCACTAGCAGCTATACAAATTCTCCTCTATTTAATTCGACAACAAAGGTGCATCACACCAGGATGTGGTATAAATACTTATGAAAAGGTTTATTAGTTAAATGGGTGTATTTATAGATTCATTTGTTTTTGTTAAAACAATTTGTTTGTACTATTCATTCCAATTCCAATCCTGGATGGCTCTCTGCTGACTCAGAAGCTTGCATTTGCAATGCCTTTCCAACTGGTACAGTGCTGAAAATATATCTGCCTTGCATAGACAACCAAAAGAAGCCCCAAAACAATCAGCTCCCCCAGTTTTATTTAAATTTAAATTTCTTCAGCAAGCTATCCTTGGTCAGCCACAAATGGTGCTTTCACAAATTCCTATCTCAGTAACACTACAAAATGTGCTCAGCTGCCAAATAAACATTTCAGTAATAATCTGGGAAGTCAAAGGACATTAAGCCTGGCTCTGACAATGGGGCTCTTGAGCAAGACTAGAAATCTGATGACTCGGCAAATCAAAATTCCACAAGCTTTTTGTTTAATTGACTATATTTATATCACAGAAGAGAAAAACCTCTGAAGCAATAACATGAATTAGTATAGTCTAATGTAGGGCAGGGTGGAGGAGAAATCCAGCCAATAGAATATCTTCTTTTTGCCCTTATTTTAACCAGGCATTAGACTGAGTCAACAAATCAACACCATTCATGGTAAACACCTCCAAGGTTAAGAGTATTGCACATTGAACTACCACTGAGCAGGAAGCCTCACAGCACAAAAGCCAACACGTGGGGAGCATGCAACCCTTTTACAGCTCACACTGACAAATGCAGGCAAGTGACTGTGTTTTGGGACTGAGGCCTATCCCCACATCTCCAGCAGCTGTCTCAGTGTGTGAGAAATCAGGCATCTCCCTCCTGGATAGAGGAAGTCCGGGGCAGGCATCACTCACCAGGCATGCAGAGACCACCTGCAGCCATCCCACAGCCTAGGCAGCAA
Source organism: Ramphastos sulfuratus (assembly GCA_013399055.1). Taxonomy (NCBI): domain Eukaryota; kingdom Metazoa; phylum Chordata; class Aves; order Piciformes; family Ramphastidae; genus Ramphastos; species Ramphastos sulfuratus. Next base: position 7,938 of record WBNM01026399.1, read on the forward strand.
AGAAAGATCATTTACAGCTTCATTCAGTACCAGAAATGGCAGAAAGGCAGAATTGAGATAAAAAGGAAACAGAAAAAGCAGACTCCTCTGATGTTTTTAAGATGTGTTCCATGGTGTCAGAGTACAAGTGCAAGTTCTTTGGGAAAAGAAACCCCTGATTAAAAACACTTCAGTGAGGACAGTAAAGGCTGAAATAGAAAACACTACCCAGGATAGTTTAAGACTTGTGAAAGGCTCCAGCCTATAAATCTAATCTCTTGCTGAAATGTCAGTCCCAGCTGAGTAATAGTCATGCTTCAGAAGCCAGATGGAGAGCAATCTCTCTTTTCCAACCCCAGTATATGGCAGTGAGTACGTATCACTTTCCTGTAATTTAAGGCTCCCCAGTCTTGTCCCAGTCCTAGGGTCCAAAAAACAAGCAGCATTAGCAATACTCTTAGAGGATCCAGCGTGACACCTTGCAGGCAGCCTTGTTGTCTAGAGATGGCATTCCCTCCTCCTTAATTCCTAAATTAATTCATTCTAAACCAAATTCACACACAGTAATTCTAAGGGAACAATAAATCCTCCATACTCCACCCCCAGACTAGTCTTTAATTATGCAGTCACAACCCCTGCAAACAGGCTCTGCTCTTTGATCTTCGGTTTAGTGCTGTCATAGATGTTCTTAATCCTTTGTACAGAGAAAAGAGGAAAAAAAGCAGAACAAGTTCCTGTCAAAGCTCAGGGGACTCTGTCCCAGTCAAACAGCAGACCTGTTTGGAGCTTCTAAGGCCTCTTCTCTCCCATCTCTTTCACTGAAATGGATATCTGCACGTGAAGACTGGCTTTGGGAGCATCCAGCAACCTGTTGGTGCAAAATGGTCTAAAGATTGTATGCATCCAACACCTAATCTCTCCGTTTTCAGCTCCAAAGTGGTCTTTTCTGAATACTAATCAATAGGAAATAGAGGAAGCAATTATTAACAGGGTCTTTCTCATCTATCAAAGCAAGAAGATGTAGGTTCGGCACACACTGGGTCAGAATGCAGACTACAGGGAGCTTTCAGCTTCTTTCAGTACCAAACCTGTGACTAAATTAATTCTGTGCCCACTTTTATCGCACCGCTGGGCACCCATCAATCACAGCCCTCCCCAGGAAGTCCACTTCCCTTCAAAGAGCTGTTACACATGCACAGCATTAGCTACTTCTGGTAGGCTGCATGCTGCTAACAGGTTGTTTGGGAGACAACCACTGTCTGAGCAATCACTGCTCACTGTTCAGTCTCCCACCACTCCCATCCTGTCTGCATAATTAAAAATCTGTTACCTTCTCTTGACTTGGCTAGCAATTGGCAGCCCCCTCACAACGGCACTCTGCAGACATAGGGCTTTAACAGATGGCAAGACAATTATGCAGTTCAAATGTAATACCACAAGATCAGAGTGGTGTAGATAACAAACAAAATGAAAAGCATGGTTAGTGTGGGATCAATATGACACAGATGAAAAAAGTAAGTGCATCTCTCATACAGAAGGGAGTGGGAGTAATTTGTCGAAGGATAAAGATAACAATCTTGCATCTCTGGTACCTGTAGAATCTCTTTATATGTTTCCCATTTCTCTACTAATGATGCTGAAAAGCAGTTCAACAGGTAAAAAGGCTCTCCATCCTAAACATCTAGCACTGAGAATTAAACAATGTAGTAGACAGATTTCATTCATGTCATGTCAACTGTTTCTTACAGAGGCAATATACCACAACTGAAAATGAGGACTGAAACTGTTTTAAACATGCTCTGATTTTGCACCTTTCTGCTTTGCTAAAGTGAAAGCATGTGTAAAAAGATTAAGTAATTGGATCTTCTGCTTCCATTTATCACTATCAATATTCAGAGAAGACAGGCTGAAAGGAAGAGACTAGGGAACATCAGAGATCAAATTGGGATAACTCAAAAGAAGTGGTTCAAAAATGGATGTGTAAAACAATGTTAAGAATTTCTTGTTTGTGAGTTTGTAAACTTTTAATCAAAAGTGTTTTAAATATCAGCATCTCACAAACACTGTACTTCCTTCTTAGCAGCCTACATGAAATTATCCCCTTGGTTGTTGAAATTTTTAATAAACAACCAGTATACTGCACAATGGACAAGCACTTAAAGACTATGTGAAAGATTGCCATAAAAACACTAAAAATGCATTACATATTTCAGAACTCAAAGCATGTATCAAATCTCTCCTTTGTCTGGAATTAGAGGCAAAGAGCACCACAGCAATTGCCACATCTAGCTCTTGGGGCCTAATGGTTTCTGCTGCTGTCTGTCACAATCTGAGAGCGGTGCTAAATCCCTCAGATCATGCAACAACAATAAGAAAGCTACCATATGGGATTTACTACCTATGCCTCCATAAAGACTTCTGGGCTTCTGATAAGTGAGATAACTAAGAGCCAAATGTAGAGATACAAAGTAGAGCACTGGGTCCTTGCCCCAAGGAAAAGCCACATCATGCCATTTTAAGTCATTTTAGTTCATTCAGGAAGTTAATGTGTTTCCTTGGAACAAAAAATTCAAGGTCAAGAATCGCAAACTTGGGTTTCACCTAAACACTTTTTATATGGAGCTTTTGAAATGCAGCTGGAGTGTTGATTGTGCATTATTACTACCCAGGCATGTTTAGCACAACAGTGCCTATGGACTAAGAAAGGATCAGACATGAGGAGACAGAGAACAGGTATGCGGAGCGCTGCAGTAAGTAGCTGTAAAGGTGGTGGTGGCTGGAGCAAGCATTGCAGGGCAGTAAGAAAGTACAAGAGAAACTTATTTATTCAAAGTTGTTTCTCTAGCTGCAGTGTCAGTCTCCTTTGAGTAAGGGGTGTCCTCAGACCCAGTTTGCTTCTTTCCAGCCCAACACAATCAAGCCACAACACATCCAAGATAGACCAATGTTACTCTTGCAAAATACTTAGCTTCAATTTTACAGATAGGAATATAACAGCAGCAAGTAACTCCCACTGCGCAGAAACCCTACAACTCAAGTACTAAGGAATCAAACAGTGCTTCCTCCCCTCTCCCTGGCTTGCCCACTGATTCCACCAGAGATTACTACTGATCTTCAGGATTCTGAAAGCAGTTTCTGAGAACTAAAAGTGCCTGTGAGGTTCTGGGATTAACCAGGCCACTCTAGTTCTCACCTTAGTGCCATGGACTCTGAAGGATTTGGATAAATTACATTCTAACTTCCCTAATCTCCCTGCCCAGTTGCACTCTGTGCTCCTAGGACAGACACTGCATGCTCAGATTTCTCACATTCCCTCCCCAGGAAAGCCAGTTTTCCTCAGAGGATCCTTCTAAAGCACTATAAATGCAACTGAGGTGCATGAGAACAAGTAACTGAAACATATTCCACACAGCATTCAAACATCAGTCCTTAACTACAAAGTGGCAACCTGGAAAAATGCCAAAAACTGAGGTAGGTGAAAAAAAAAAAGTTTTGTCTACGTCTGTTTTGACAGAACATCTTCCACTAACCCATTGCATAAAACCTAGGATAGAGATGCTATAACTGTATTGAGCTTTAAAGCTTTTCATTCCTACATCTACTCACACTACCTGCAGAATTAAAATTTGTTCTGCACACTCTAAATCCTTAAAACAAAACATCCCCAATGTATCATAAAGATGTTTTGCATCCTCGCTCCTACAAAACCTTTAAAATATTACAGGGGAAAAGCTATAGCAAAAAATAATAAATGCACATCTGATGGAAAAAAAGGATTAGCATTCTTTGTTAACTCCCAAAATAAGAAAAGCACCTAAATATGTGCCTAACTTTAGGGAGGAAGAATACTTGAGTAGTTATTTCAAGTCTTTGCTGGATTGAAGCTCTACACACACAACTTTCTTCCTTTCCACTTACAGAACTTAGAGTGTTTTTTTCTGCAGTTACCTGAGCATCTGTGAGTAAGTATTAAGCAGAGAGGATTCAGATCACAAAACAAGCTAAAAAGCTGAAGTAGCATCAGTAAATTAAAGCTCTGGATAATGTTTACCTCTGTTTCATTTTCAGAGTACACAGAATGCCAAATCCTGCTTGCTTTTTATATGCAATTAATCCCACCAAAATCCTTTGGGACTACTTCAGAAAGTAAAACAAGCAGGATTTATTTTATGATCTAACACCAACAGGAAAGGAAAAAAATGATACAGTTTTTTATCCCTAGCAAAGAACTCTGGCACTAAATCCTCATGAGTGAGCAGCGTGTCAGTGCATATTCTGCAGCTAATCTGGCAATGTGGCAATTTCCTGTTTGTAATTTTTATTTTTGCCCAAATGACTGGTGTGACCATCTGTCTCTATATAAAGGAGGAAAGTTCTGGAAAGAAATCTCCTTCCCCCAGGAATATTTCACGAGTTCAGTCTGGAGACTGCCAAAGCCAGATTTTTTGCCAGGTAGCTGAGTCAAAATACACTCAACACCTTCTTCAGGTTCTAACTTCTGTACCAAATACCTACAATTTAATAAATACATTGCTGAGGAGAGCAGAGAAAATGACATTTTCAAGACTGGACAGGGCTTTGAATGCTAGTGACTAGAGGCTGAGATTCATTTCAAGTTTTTATCGTTTAAGAAAGAAAAGCTTCTCTGACTGCATTTTCTGCATCCTCAGGACTACGCCCTAGGTTATTGATTATCTGAGATCCATCATTAAGTTTTCAAGAAAGATACTTGTTTCCTTCAGGCTGCGATGGCTCCAGCAGACCAAGTTTCTAAAACACTGGTCATACAAATCTGATTTCAGCCAGGGGCTTTTTTGTCCCTCATAATTTTCCCCCGTTTTCCGACACAAATCAGCAGGGCCTTCCTTGTTTTGCTCCAAAGAGACAATGAGGAATTTTAGGAATTATCTATGAAATTATATAGTTAGTATAGTAACCCATAGCATCTTTATCTGAATGCTGAATTTGCTTTTTTCTGAATTTTCAATATGCCAGAAACATTTTGGTCATCAATAACAACTTCAGCTTAAAAACCTTCAGGGTTGCCAGGTAGTAAGAATTATTTTTGGACAATGAAAGGAAATCAAGCATTTTCGTGATCAACAAACTGAAGAGTGGCCAGTTTTGATTTTGATTAACCCAAGTTGCAGAATCAAAATAGGACTTGAAATGGGGAAAATCTGTTTGCTTGTCCACAGACTGAATAAGACATCATATCTTCAAGGCATTTGTACCTGGCTGAGACACACTCTTCATAAGATTGAGGATTAAGGAAAAAAGTTTTGAATTATATTTTAAAATACTGGATTTCGTGCTATAAATCATAAAATCTGCAAACATGGAATCACAAAATACATGTGACTACATCCTCAGTGAGTAGACTAGGAATATTTCAGCTCTTTTGCCCTGTGCCCCTAATGATAATCATTATAGATTTCAGTGCTAAATTTGGTTGCGTACCAGACTTATGCTGGTCTATCAGGATTTCTAAATTACATAAACAGAAAGAGCTTCTGAATCATGATTCAACTGAAGAATCATATAGAACACAAAATGTTACTATTATAAAACTACTAGAATTTCATTAGATTAAGTAAAAATAAAAAAGATGCCCTGTGCCAAAGCCATTCACCTCGTAAAACAATAGTCAACTTCTTGTTGACTGGCACCATGTCTGATCTGTACTATACTGATTTCTATCAGGCACAGATATTAACAGTCCCATATGAGTTACACAGCAAGCAGTAAAACTGTTTCTTGATTGAACCTGGCCCCAGAGGTCAGTCAGTGATGCAAACCTATTGAAAAAAAAAACCAAACAAAAAAACAACCCACACCACAGATAGAAAGGATGGGTGAAAGGAATTCTGTTTGCTGCAGAGCTAGGAAAGTAAGACTGAAATGGCATTAAAAAACGTTCTTCTAGGCTCCTAAGATAAAATTAAGATTGATTTCTGGGACAAATCCCACTTCAGTCCTTTACTCTGCATGAAAAATTCAGAAGAGAGGGAATATACTTGTTGGGATCAAGTAGACCTTTTTAAATAGAACTCAGAACAATTGAACATCTTGAATAAAATCACTGAGGAAGCAAAGCCAGGAATAAAATTCACATCTGCTGACTTGTAGCTATCTACTCACTGCTCATCTATTGCATGTAATGTGTGGGAAAGGAAATGGATGTGTTAAGGATGTATTTAGGATGTCAGAATTTGCTTCTAAATGGTAAATTATTCATAAAACTCCATATCAGTGCACACTTCACTGCACCTATGATCTACTGCGCTCAAGCATTTGCAATAACAGCATCGCTCGTTTCCAAGTCACAATTCTCATGAACAAAGAGCATTCGAGGTGATATTCTTGGCTTGTTAAAAGCAGCAGATGCCCATCTGTTGAGACCAGTTTTGACAGAAGCTAATCCCTTTGCAGTTTTTTGTGTGTGCCTGTTTATTTTTTTTATAATGTTGCCCATCCTACTTCTCTTAAAAGTAAAATCCAAACCATGATGTCCAATGCATTCAGGTAGCCGTGGACTTGTCTGTTCACTAAAGATTTGGAATGAGTGACCTGGGAAATTCTAAATCAAAAGACATGTGAAATTTATTTTCTTTCTTCAAACATACAGGAAAAAAGAACACAAGGGAAATAGTGTAGACAGACAGGGCATATCATATCTTGAATACTGAAAGAGTTTCTCATCATTCCAGCACAGAATCATTTGAGGCTGGAAGAGACCTCTGAGATCATTGAGTCCAGCCTATAACCTAACACCATGACATCAGCTAAACTATACCACCAAGTACCACATCCAATGTTTTCTTAAAAACCTTCAGGGATGGTGACTCTTCCACCTCCTTGGGCAGTCCATTCCAGTGCCTAGTCACCCTTTCCATGAGAAAGTGTCTCCTAATACCCAACCTAACCCTTCTCTGGTGCAGCTTCAGACCACTCTTTCTCATCTTGTCACAAGTTGCCTGGGAGAAGAGCCTGATCCCCACCTAACTACATCTTCCTTTAAAGTAGTTGTAGAGAGTGCCAAGGTCCCCTCTGAGTCTCCTCAAGTCTCCTCTTCTCTGGGCTGAACAACCTCAGCTCCACTCAGCCTCTCCTTTCCCTCCACCCCCCTCACCAGTTTTGTTGCTCTCCTCTGGATCTGCTCCAGCACCTCAATATTCTTCTTGCAGTGAGGAGCCCAGGCCTGCACACAGTACTTGAGGTGAGGCCTCACCAGTGCCAAGTACAGGGGCAGAATTGAATGCCTCCTGCATTTTCAGCTATAGGTTTCTAAGTAGAGCCTGGACTCTGTATCATTTGCTGCACAAAGCCTTCCACAGCCAGTAAAAGCAATTTTCAGAGATCTATATCCTTTCTTTTAAAAATTAATCAATCCACATCAGTGATGTGAAGAATGCTTCCTGTCACCTTTGTATCACAGCTTTCTAACAGTGCCAGTGACAAAATCTGGCACACAATCTCCTCCCAGGTCAACACCAGACAGGGAGGTAGACATCTATGCAGAAAAAAACCAGAGTTCTTTAAAAGCAGCATCACAGTATTCCCCAGATATCCTGGG
>WBNM01026399.1:18579-122745 GCA_013399055.1 Ramphastos sulfuratus
AAACATGCAAAGAACGTCTTCTAAATCAGCTAGCTCCACAAATCCTTATTCTGCCCTCTCTTGCTATCTGCTGTCAAGTAATGCTCCTCGTTCAAAACGCTAGGGCTATAGTAAGGTAAACAAAGGAAAAAAAAAAGTCTTGTATTTAGCAAATAACACCGAAGACTAATTAGTAATACAAAAGCAAAAAACTCATAGTCAGTTCTCTGAATAAGGCCTTCTAAAATGGACATCTAAACATCGACAGACAACAAGCAGACTTAAACAATTTTATCAGTGGCTGATTTATTTCAGCTTTCTGCTCTCCCTGGTCGCAGTTCAGTGCAACCCATAAATAAGTGAGGCTGTGAAGAAGATTGAATTTTTGAGGCCAGAACAGTAATTGAGGAATTGAACAACCTGGAGGTTGAAATATTGTCTCCTGGGAGATAAGCCTTTGGATCTATTAGCAGCTGTCTATATTGCTTTTCCAGTCATTGACACACACAACCATGTCAACATATTGAACTGATTTATGTTTCTTTGTTTCACAAAAGGGCAGATCTCATACGTGCTCTGGGCTCCATCCTGCCGTTACTCTACAAGTAAGGATATCTCAAGAAGATCTCAGAGTAAAAAAAAAAAAAAAAAAACCTGGATCTTTCAAAACTCTGTGAAGGTCCAGTTTCCTGTGAAGAAATTCTGCACCATTTGATTATACAGAGAGCAGCAATTTTCACTTTTCGACACTGTATTGATCAGCACTTGCCAAGGAAAACACTTAAAGGGACGCCTGAGAATATTTTTGCCTGTTTCCTTCAGAAGACAGCAGCCAAGGAGAACAGAAACCTCATTGCCACCCTCCGCTTCATTTCCCAGTCACTCTCTCAGGATCAGAACTTGACAAGAAAACAAGAGGTTCTGCAGAAAAAGGAAGCAGGAAGAACTGGATTGCAAAACCAAGCCATGATCAAAGGCTAAGGACCTCCGGGTCTCACTCTCTATGAAAGCACAGAAATTGCCTCAGCAGAGTGCAGGCCTGTAGCAGACTCTGCTCTTCATGGGGCTTCATCGAGGGCTCTTTCCCCTCAGGAACCCTTCAGGGCTGCTCCTCCACCTTAGGCAACAGACATGTGTTTAATTCACAGCTTGATACACAGAAATCAGTAACATTTCTTCCCCTCTCTCACCCGCATCCAAAGCAAATGGTGTTTCTAAGGCGGCATCGCTCAGCAGAGCCCTCAGGCTTCCCAGGGCGTGGTTCCCCAAAAGGCACCCAGGAGCGGTCAGGTCCTGCGTAGCTGTGGTGGTCATCGCTTACCAGAAGAGTGAAACGTCCTAAAAGATTTAGAAAGGCATCTCTGGGAAGGCAGGGCAGTGCTGTAAGCTCACAGGGCTGCAGGCTGCTCAGGGCTCTGTGGCACCAGAAGTGAGGCGGCTGCTGAAATGTGCGGGCACCAGGCTAACCTTCTCCTGAAAATAAAGCCAGTGCTTAACTGGTGTGATGGTTTGGGCGTTACCCGCCCCCACACACTTTGTTAAAGCACCCAGACTAGACTCAGCCGGCTGGAAGTTAAGGAATGAAGCTATATTTACACCTCAGCACAATATACAAGCAGATATATACACAATATACAGGAATATTTACAGAAATATACAAGTTAAAGGTAATACAGAAACACAACACCGCTCCCAGAAATGAGAGTCCCCAGGAGGGGCTCCCAACCACCCTTCCACCTTCTTCCCACCCCTCTACCTTAACTCAGGGTTTGGCTTCAGCACAAGATGAGTTTGGAGGATCGGCCAGGGGGGTTAGAAGGAAAGTGGTTAGTTAAGTTATTCAGCAGAGAGGAGAAAGCAAAAAGCTAGAGAGCCTGAGACTCTCCAAGCCCAAGTGTGTTATCTATGTTTTGTGTTCTTAGTCTTATAGATCTCAGCAAGCCTATAAGTGAAGCAGACATCACCACTGTTTTCTTTCCACAGCCTATAATATATTTTTTTATTTAAAATATTCCAATTAGCCTCAAACCAGCACAACTGGAAACCATTACAGTGATGGATTAAAAATGCAAAAAGGAAACAGGAGAAAAAGACACTTCGTGAGTTACTATTTAAACCCACATTTCCACCTTTGACAGAAAATCTGTAAAAAAAGAACATCATACATCTGGTTTGGTTTTGTAAGAAAAGGTGGCAGCATCTGTAACTAAAAAAATATTACTTATGAATAGATCACCACATTTGTTCTAAAACCAAGCCCATCATGCCCTGTTTTGAAGAAAGGCTCCCAATGGCATCAAGTACAAGCACACGAGGGCAAGTTTGTTTGATCTAGTAAATGCCAAGCAAGACAGACTGTACACTGCAAATTAGCACTACTATTCATTAATAAATATATTGTTTTTCTGATTAAACATTGAATTAAATTACGTCTCATAACAGAGTGTGCTCACAGCATCTTGTGTTCTGCTCCTACTAGATCACACAGACAGGATCAGTGATTTGGACATAGGACACAAAACCTGAGCTCTCTACTGAGTAATGGTGAGCTGCTCACAAAATCCCATCCCTCTGACTGGCAGTTGGACAACTGATGGCAGGTCCTGCATCCCTAAAGGAGGATGCACTCACTGCTCTGCCCCACGGGCAGAAGGCAGACAAGACCTCCCCTGGTTGCATTACAGTGCACTCCTCCACAAGCCAGTATCTGAGCCACTGCTGCTCAGGCTGACAGCAGAATACATCTACTTCTGATATTTAGCAGCATTTATCCCACAGCTGCTCAGGCTGACAGCAGCATACATCTACTTCTGATATTTAGCAGCATTTATCCATGAGCAGCAGGATACTGCTCAGTTGTGCATTCTCTCTCCAAGTCTTGTAAGAAAAATCCATAATCTAAAGGAACTTTCAGTCAGATTTGGCTTAGTTGAAAATTTTCCTCCCAAGCAAGCAAAGAAAGTAACACCAAAACCATAGTTAAGTAAAAACAACAGGCAACCAAGAAAGAAAAAGAAAACCACCACTCCTCTGCAGCTTCTCAGGAAGGATTCTGCATGCAGTGTGTTATGCAGAGAAGGATGGAGGAATATCAGCACCATGTTCTTCAGCTGCAGTTGTTCCCCCTTTACCATGTGCAATCTCAGCAGAATCCTGCTCCACCTGACACAGACAAGAGGACATCATAGCAATTAAACTAAAAAATAAATTAAAAAATTACAAAGGCATCTTCAGAATGGGTGCTGCAAGCACGTTACTCATGACAGTAAAGTCAGTACCTCCTATGTACTCAGAAAGTATACACAGTGGGCTACAAGTCTCTGCTTCTCAGGGGAACAGCACACCTGTACAATGATGGACAATTTCAGTGCTAGCTTTGAAAGCTCTTGCTAGCATTATACTGTTACACAGGCTCTAATGCAGTACAGGTAAGGTGACAACTGGCAGGACATTTAGGATTTATGGTTGTAGCATACTCCCCAAATGGTTCTTTTTCAGCTGCTGCACAACTACTTCTTTTACAGACCTCCACAGGAAAGGTTTAACAATCCCATAGACACACTTTCATAAAGCAAACGAGTAAGTACTGCAGTTCGATTAAAGATATGCGGGCAGAAAAACTACAGATACTCCAAAATATAAACCACTCAATGCTAAAAAAAATAAGTTACATGAAGATTGTATATAAATACTACACAGCATCCAATGGGATCCATCAGCTTTCTGTTTTGCACAGATTTGCTTTAGTCTGGGGGGAGAAATTAAAACTTGGCATTCACTAAACATTGTATCTTTAAAACTCAGTTAAAAAGAAAAAAATCCATAACAAGATTTTTAGATAAAGTATCTCATTTCAAAGATTAAGGACATCAAATACTATGTTAAAACAGGTAATGGGAAAAAAAACCACACAAAATACATTTCCCTAGTTGAAATATTGAGTTAGCTTTTACAGTCAACATATAAGCGTACTAATTAACATCCTATGAAGATCTGCCTTCATTATGTCCAAGGATTACATTGCAGCATCTTAAGTGATTTCAACCCATTGACATTTCTTCTGGCCAAATTATGATATACTTTTGAGATACTTATATTAGTTTATAATACTGTAAATCTAAAATACTTATCAGCAAATTTTTGATTATAGAAAAGTTTTAATTTCAGAAAAATATTAATTTTATACATTTTTATTACTAGAATTGTTGGTATCTCAGTAAAGTATCTAAACATAATTCATGAATCGAGAGGAAAAATGGAGTAAAATGCCTATTTATTTCACACACTCCTCATTGTCTTTTTTCATACATTCAGATACAACTCTTTCCTGAACAACAAGTACATATAAATGGTAGGTCTGAGGATGTTCTCCAGTGCTTGATATAGCACATATTCAAGTTTGGAACAGAACTACAGATTAGTATTTTTCAGGATAACTAACACTGACAAGTACTCTTTTAAATGCCTTTGAAAAGCTTCTCCTGAGGATAAACTGCTAACATTTTTTAAAAAACATTTTATTTTAGTACAGATGACACTTGAATAAATACCACCTGTCATGGGCTGAGTTGAATCTGCTGCTAATTATTGGATGCCGCACTGCCATCATGCCGGCTTCAAAACCAAAGTGCTGGCTGGAGTAAAGTACCATGGGGCTGGAAGATCAGAGTCTAACATCAGAGGCTTCCCTTCTGGTTTCCGGTCTTGGGGTGTTGGTCTTTTACACTGCAGGGATTTTCTGTGTACCTGGGTGGGGTACCTGTTTCATCATTGGTTTCAGCTGCTGCTTCTGCATTTTGCTGTGCTTTTCTGCACACAGGCTAAGGTAACTGTGCATTGCGTTATCTCATTTCCAGTAAAACTCTTTATCTCAACCCAGAGCTGTTTTTTCTGTGTCACTTTCCCTCCTGTCTGTATGGGGAAAGAGGGGGGGCTTGGAGAGCAGTGTGTGTTAACCCAGGACAACACCACAATAAACAAAATACCCGTGCTTTAACATGACCTCTTTTTCTATCAAAATACTTCAAGCTGTTAGGTAAAAAGTCAAAAGTGTGCTTTATTGAGCATCTCAATCAGCCTGATTATGTGTCAGATTTGAATTTCAGTAGGTCAGGAGAACGGCAGATCCAACTTTAGACTGGATGCTATCACCATTACTACTTTCCCAACAGCAGTAAGTCTTAGATCAATGTTAGCTTTGCCAGGCTTAGGTGTCAACTGCAATACAATCATGGGGAACCTGACTTTAAAAGGAGATAAAACAAACACTATACATATTCAGAACAAACTGAAAAGAATTTCCAGTGATGAGTGTGAAAATAGGCTTGGTCTACGGTGGTCTGATGAAGAATACTACAACCTGCCCCACCCTGTAACCATTAAGACAGATTTTTATCTGCTTTTACTACTGCAACAGAACAACAGACAAAATAAGAAAAGCACGGGGGCCACATCTTTTATTGCTCAAATTATCACAGAAAAGTTAGCCAGAAAGAAAGTGTAACTTTCCCAGGAGCAAACAGTACCTCGAACTATATGCTTTCTTCTCTACCCTGCTGACAAGATTTTCTCAAATGACATAATTTTAAGTACTGCTCATCTTATTTTCTATAAAACCAAAAATAATTCAAACTGCAAATGACCACCAGTCATTAAAATGTACTTTTCTTCAACTGTAAACACAGTTCTGAATGATGTCATGTGAGGCAGTAAGGAACTGTTAACTGCTGAAAAGATATAAATAAAAAATAAAAGCATTTTAAGAATCTTCTTCCATAGTCACATCCTCTTGTAGCTTCTGCACCATTTTCTCCTCCAGCTGTTTTGGTGTGCCTTCAAAAAAAAAAGATTACATTTGAAATGTCTCTCTCAACCCAAGAAACTGTTCTTCTTTGAGCAATATATGTGCCTATTCTAGGTGGAACACCCTTAATAAATTGCTTAAAAAACTGTTTAGGCATAAACTCACCAATCTTACAAGTACTTACTGCTAACCTACATCACCACCTGAAACTACCAAAGAACTACATAACAGAAAAGCTGACACTGGTTTTATGCAGTATTTAAACTCCAGTCAAATTTGTATTAAACTAGCATGGTGAACTTTGATACAGCTGGCAATATCTAGCAGAACCTTGCAAAGGACTATAAAAATGCTTTCTTTTAACCCATCAATGGCCTTCACACATCGGTTTTTACATAGAATGCTGTGTTGGGCAGCAATAGTGTTATCTCTCAATAACACTAGCAAACACAGCAAAGAAAAATCCTGAAAAGGTAGCTTTTGTTTGACAAACAGATGTACTACATGCTGCTATATTATCATTCACTGAACACAAAGTCAAACAAAAGAAATAGACACAGTTTTATTCTTCTGTATTCAGATCTTTTTCTTCTCTCAAAAACAAAGGACAAATTAACCCAAAGTTCAAAAACATTCTAGCAAAGTCCTGTTTCAAATATATTGAATCTTCAGCTAAAGTTAATGTGAACTGGAAGGGAAAACATAGACTTCTAGTTAACATCTGGCAATATGTCACACCTACATCCATGGGGACAACATCATTTGTATAAAACAGTGACTAATTGAGATGCTTTTAACCTCTCTACATTACTTCATCGATTGTATTTTAAAAAACAAATCATCTCTACAATCCTTTCTTCATCATCTAACATAAGCTAGTACTTGTGATAAGTTTAGAAACCAGAAAATTATGCAGGAAAAACCAGGCTTCTCCAACTAGTAAACTCAGTTCATTAACAAAGAATACATTGTTGTATCTGAACCAGGCAGAGCTTTCAGTGAAAATTTGTAAAACTACCATGATATTTTAAAGAATGTTAGGCTTACACTGAAGAAACAGTATTTCAATGTACGCTTCATTATACAGTAACTACCAAAAACCCCACCACTCCTACAATTAGGTAACAAATTCAAAAAGGAGTTGAACTGTTGTATTTTATATCAGTGGTACCATCTGTTGACTTCAAGTAAGCAATTCCAAGGAAAGACTCAGACAAATGCATTGGTTAAGAAACACAGTTTCACAGAATACCAAATATTCAGTGCAGTTTCAAATACTCCAATAAGGAAAAAGAGAGGAAAAAAGTAGATAAAACAAAAAAGCATGTTTGATTCAGAACAAAGATACTGCTCACATTTAGTGGCAAGAGGTATTCTCCATATTCAGCAGACAAATTAGTAGTAAGAAAAAGGCACAGGATTATTGATCTGTACACCAGGTCATATAAAACAATTAAATAATACCCATTAAAAAAAAAATGTATACACAAGTTAACCTAAGCAAAACAAGTAAAACGAGTTCTTACTGGCATGTGGAGCACGCAGAAGGTGAATGTTCTGTTTGACTTCTTTGATGTCTTCTGCTTTCTGCAACTCTTTGCTCTTCTTTAGTCTGTGGAGGGGGAAAACTGAATTTAATTACTTTCGAAGAGAAGATGTATGCTTTTGTTTTAATGCATGACACATCTTTAGCTAAAGGTGTGTAAGCTGCAAATAACTATGATTATGAGGAAACAAAGTTAAAAAGCATCTGAAAAATAATATAAATTGGATCAGAAAAAAAGACAGCACTGCATCAACTCTTAACAGGTATTTAAGACTGCACATTAGAAACAAGGAAATACTACCAAGTGCCCAAAACCCACATTACATTGAACAGTAAATATGTACAGATGTAGTAGAGCCCACTCAAACTACTGTACCCCATCACTTGAATGACTATGTACATTCAAAGCAAGGAACAATTTAAAATTTTTGACCACCGTTTCTCTGAAAAGATAGATTAATATAGACTTGGGAGACCTTCCATAAGACAAATACTTCTCACCTGTTCATAATAAATCTGGCTTGACGTTTTTGCTTTATTTCCTCCACTCTCTTCATTGCATCAACTGAAATAAAGCAGATGATGTTTTAAATGTAGCTTACATGCCAACAGATGAAAAAACATGCTATCTAGCAGAGCGACATACCAGTACTCCCTAAGACCTTTATATCAGGCAACTCTTATACTATACAGACAAAGTTATTTCTACTTCAAAGAGCAGGATAGAGGAATATTCTGTGTACCAACTATGATGAACTGTATTTTAAAAATTATTTATGCTTCCACTTCTGTGCTTACACATTTTCTACAATTAACCATCACTACAAAAGGCTCCTACTCTAAATCAGATGCAAGTTACCACCTCTGTGGCATTCATTCATGACATAAGCAACTCATCCATTTCACAGCAAGTGATTTATTAAACTGAAGTGGAACGAGCAGAAACAAAGAAACGATGGCATCTGCATGCCTTACATAGGGAACCCTTTAAAAAGCTCAAAAAAGACTAAGGTTTTTTGAAGATGATAATTCATACTAGAGGAATGCTGCATACCTCATTTTATAACCTGTTTCCACATCTGTTCACAAAGCAAACCTCCTCCACACATGAATTTAGTCATGATTCCAGTGACTTCAAACACAATCACTACAAGAAGTCAATATGCTAAGAAATCTGAAAATACATTCATATAGAGTAAAAGGTCACTTTCCACAATTCATCTTTTGAGTTTTTTTTCTAAAATGGCTCACCAGTCTTGTTCCACAATTCTCTCTGGTATTTCACTGGTTCATTTCTACGTTTTTCAAACTCAAATGAATTATCCTAAATTAAGAAAAAAATAAATACAGATTATATACAGAAGCGTGTTTTGATCAATGCATTCTTCCTATAGCACTCACTCATGTAACTTAAGATTTTACACCATTTTTTTTCTTTCAGAATCTTGGTTCCTGTATTTTAACAACTTTTAGAGATTCCTAAACTATGTGGAAACACAGTGGACTGTTTGACCTAAGAAGTGTCAGAAACCGCATGATTCCTGCGAAGAGAACTCACCTATTTTTTTTTTCAGCAAGACAGAAAGAATAGAGAAGACCAACATGAGGCTGGAAATAAGAGTAGACTAGACAGGTGGTAGGCAAAACTGAAGATGTGTAGAGTCAAAAGTATTTAATGCATGTCAAGTAAGTTCTACTCAGCAGTCTGCAACTTCAAAAATGTTTTAGAAAACAAGTAACAATTTCATTTTAAGAATACTGACAAAATATACAATAACTTCAAGCTGTGAAATATTTCAGTCGATGATGTTGCGTGATTGGGACAGTTGTTTTATTTTTCATTAATTTTTTTTTCCAAGACTTAAAGATGGAAAAACAATTTTCTAAATCTTTTTTTTTTTTTGCTAGGCATACTTAGCTTTGTATCAATTTTATCTCAGGACTTTTCCCTGCCAAAAGGTTCTTTTATGTAGATGTAAATCAGGAGTTATTACACCAGCTGCTAATCTTCACTTAAAGACAGCACCAATGAAAGAAACTACACAGAATAGCAAGAAAAGGCACAAGCACACTTGAAAACCATGCTCCATTAGCAGAAGAATGCTAAGTCTCGTCATGGGATAGCATCAAGCAAAATATCTAAAATACAATCTATTGAAGCATACTGTATGCTAACATCTAAATGTCATTCTTATTCTTGAAAAATGTCTCCATTTTCAGCCAAGTGTGACAGAGCACTACATTAATTCACTGTAGTCCCAAACTGGAGACAGAGCCCAGAGCTCATACACAAGGTGCTGCTGGGCTAGGCAGTACACACAGAAGAGCACTAGCATTGCTCTCCACCCCGAAACAGGAAACAGTGAGTTTAACTGCTTGGTAGTGAAAAGGCACTGAATCAGAAAAAGAGATGTTTAACTGGAGAAAATGGATATCTTGTCATGGTTTCTCAGAGGCACATTAAAAAAAAAAAAAAAAAAAAAAAAAAAAAANAAAAAAAAAAAAAAAAAAAAAAGATCACTTTCTCTTGGAAAATCCACAGAAAGTAGCAAATGACTATGTCAAAATACTTTTAAATTGTTATTATGCAAGAAAACAGATAATTAAGTCACAGTAATTCCTGAATTATTTAAGGACTGTCCCACCCAATATGTTCAGCACTTTTACCACTGAAGTAACTTTGTCTTTAAAATGTAAGATCTCAGATGCTGTTTTTGAAAACTCCTTGTGTGCCAAGGCTTAACCTATACATTGCATGCTTTAAAGAAGACTCCTAAAGGTGTCTATGTAGAGAAACCTCCTGGGGTAACCCCAGTTACCTGTGCAGAAATACAATTTCCAAATATATACGTACAAGTAGGAGATTAATAGATGAAAAAAATTGCCTTAGGACTTGGGAATCACCAAGTATTAACACAGACACCTGATACACTGGCTTCCACACTGAAATGGGAAATTACATACACTCAAGCTCACTCAAGAAAACTCACATCATCTTCCACAAGCCTATTCTTCACTTCCTCCATCCCTCATGCTCATCCAATTACATGCTTACATACTAAACTAACTTGTTCACAACTGGAAGAGGTTGTATTTCTGTCATTTTAGTCAGCTAACGCAAAGTGTGAACTAGTTCAGCTTCTTACCACTGTCAATTCTTTGCCAGCTGCTTTCCGGAATGCTTTGGTCCATCTCATCTTTCTGGGATTTCGTTTCTTTTTAAAGTTTCTGTGGCATTTTGATTTGCAGAATCTAAATATCTTAAAGAAGGAGGGAAGAAGAAAAAAAAAAGGTTACAGTCAAATTAAATTACCCCTGCCCCACTGCAAGTGTGATATCAAACACCCAAGTTTCTCTAACAAAAGTACTCATCAAAAATGACATTCATCTTGCATATTTCAGTACTTTTAGTTCAAACAGAGCTATCAAGAAAAATAATTTCAAGCACTATTTTTGTTTTTTTCCTTATGAATTCATTTTCAGGGCTGTCAGGGACAAACACAAATAGTTACATTTAAGCTGATTATAAATAAAAATATACTGAAGTTGTGAGAACTATCATCTGCAAATAGATCCATAAAACCAAACCTGCTGTATGAGTAAACAATTTTCTATGCCTGTCAGCACCTTTTGGATACAGTGACATCCTGACAACAACAAAAAAATCTTCTTTTGAATGCAATACACACACAGATGCACAGTAAAAAAGAAATAAAAATCTATCTTCTGGAATGTAGCTTTGAGACTAGAAGATTACCCTGCAACAGGAGTTCTAAGCTGAAGGCTGTTAAAGTACAGGCCAAACCATTCTAATGGTTTTATTTTGTTTTCTTCTTCTTTTGTTCACTTTTCTACATATTCTATGGGCTGCTAGACTCATTTTAGGCAACTGCCACTGCTAGCCATGGAACTGCCTTATGATCATCCACATGATATTTTCAGGCCTGTTAGGGGATGCATGAAAAAAACCTTTACCATCCATACTTGAAATTTCTCTTTTACTAATATTGAAATTACGTAGCTAATGGCCAAGATAAAGAAAAACTCCTATCTCAAACTGTCCCAAATCCAAGCAACAAGTGGATATTTTGCAGTCAAAAAGGATATGAAGCAAGATGGCAATAAGACTGAGGGGACTATACAAAACTGTAACCTTGTTTACAGTTCATAATCATCCCTAAATTTGTGCATCATCTGAGCTATCCTGGGCTGTCTAATATCCAGAGTAGAGCAGACACTTTACGTAAGAATACTCAAAGTTACATTTGTTACTCATGAGTTTCACAAAACTCTCTTTCAATTCAACCATACTCTCTTTTCTATATAACAGTCCCTTCTAATGAAAACTAATAGAAAACATAGAACTTCTAGTAAAGGTAATAATACCTTTTTTTTTTTTTTTTAAAAAAAACAACATTCTTCTACCACATTTTTTCACCTCAACTCACAAATCTGTCATTATATTTTTGCTCTTTCATAGATGATCTGTTCACAACCAACCTGCCATTGCATGGGTTGGTTTTGTTGTTTTTTTAAAGTAACAGCACTTGTGGCTATTTCCTAGTAAATGGAACTATGTCAATCTCCAGCTACCTAAATTCCTCAAAACTGTGACTCAGATGAGCAATGCAGTTGGGCCCGTATTTGTTTTGACGTCTGAGCACGAGAAGGAAGCTATGTGTGTAAGCTTCATTTCACACTGGGGTCTCCAATGCCCTGTAGGAGCAACGAGGAGTACAGCAGAGGCTGGGAAACTACCACATAACATTTTATATACAACCCTGTCACCACAATGTAAAGCCCCGAGTGCTATGCACATGCTGTTACGACAGCCTCAATTGCATAAGTCACATCAGATAACTCAGCGAGTTACAACTTCTCATAGTAACAGGTTATAGGGCCGTGAACGGGTTAACCTGTCTGCTTCCCCCCCACACGGACGTGCAGGAAAAGCAAAGCACCACAACGCCAGGCTGAGGTAAAGAGTTGGGATAAGAAGAGTTTAATATAAAATAGGTACCGAATGCACAATCGCCTTAGTTTAGCCTACATGCAGAAAAAGCGCAGTGGAACGTGGGAAAGGAAATAAAAACAGCGTAAAATAGAAAACTAAACCCAGCATGCTATCCAATTCCCACCCGTATCACTACCATCCCTGGAAAACAGCCAACACCCAAAAGCAAAGACCAGAACAAGAAGCCTCCCACGTTACAATATGAACTTCAAGCCTCATAATACTCTGCTTCAGCCAGCACCTCTGTTTTGAAGCTGGCATAAGGCAATTTTTTTGAATGACCGTTGCAAATTTAAATTCAATCCATGACAAGTACTACGAAGGGGCTATAAACGATTAGCTTTAGTATGCAGTATCCGTAATTTGGATTGTTCAAAGCTTCGGAATCACCTGCCATTGATCTGAAGCCCCAAGTGCTGACAGGTACAGAAAAAATGAAGGATGACGATTTTGTACTGCTTTTCGAAGCTCACTTCTTAGTAAAATCTGAAAACAAGTAATTCAGTCCACACTTTCCTGACAGCCGCAACATCTGCCAAATTACAGTAATAAATCCAAGCAACAGCTCCCACATTGCAAGTAAGCCTGCGCGAAGTGCTGACGCCACCGGCACCACCTCACGAACAGCGGCACGGCCACAGCATGGGCCATACACTGCCGTGGGCAGAGACAACGGGAGTTCCAAGCCCGGCCTGATGTCCCCCAAGACCTCCCCACACCAAATAATCTTGGCAGGCGTGTAAGCAGCTGCACCCCGGCCCAGAAGCGGGACACGAGTCCCGGAAGGCCCCCGGACAAGTCCCCAAATCGCGTGAGAAATAGACACCGCGTGGCGGGGAGATGAAGAGAGGAGACAGGCGACTGCCGCACCCTCCCCGCGACGAGCTGTACCTTGCAGTCGTTGCGCACGAACATGACACCATGGCCTGGATAAATGGGCCCCGAGCAGAAGTAACACTTCTCGATCCGCATCCCCGAGCTGAACCGAGCCGCGCCGCAGGCCCCACCGGAAGAACGTTCTCAGGTGACCGGAGGCGGAGCGACGGCGTCCCGGAGAATGACCATGGCGCCCCCTGTCGGCCGCGAAGCGCCAACGCGCGGCAGGAGCAGGCGCAGGCGCTTTCCGGCTCTCCTGTCCTCCGCTGCGGCGGCGGCCCTGCTCTCCTTGTGTTCTATTTCGTGTACTGAGCACAGCTCCTGTTAATCTGGAGCTCCGACACAGGCACGCTCTAGGGTTTCGGCCGAGCCGGCCCTACAGGAGCCACGTGGGTGACGAGGCGACAGCCACCCTTTAGGTAGGCAGGAGCCAGTGACAGCTGCTTCCTTAGCTTTCCCTATGTCACTTCCTACCGCTGCTAAGCCAGCAGCTGATGCTGGGCCAAGAGGTACGGCGCACCAGAACCGTCTCTCTTCATTAGCTACTCTCTGGAAAATGATGGCACTTCATTTAGCTCAGGGGCCGTGGAAGCCTCTCGTCCCAGCCACAGTGGGCAGCCGTGCAGCACAGGAGCAGTTGGTGCTCTTCTGCCAGGCACTATCGGCATCCGAGCGACCTACCCTCTGAAGAAGCCAGCAACCCGAAATGATACCCTCAAGAAACCCGTAAATTGGATCACATGAAGTGCACCTGAAAAAACACTTAACTCGTCTTGCTGAGAGTGCCTGAAGAGACCCGAGAGAGCGACTGTTTCTGATGAGATAGAAAAGACAGCTCCCATAGGGCATAAAGCCCTTTACAGCTCAACACAGGCATGACCCTTTACCACCCCAAAACAAGCACAGTATCACAGAATGGTAGGGCTTGGAAGAGACCTCCGAAGATCATTTGGCCAAATTCCCCTGCTAAAGCAGGATCACCTAGAATAAATCACCCAGGAACACATACACAGAGACGGACTCCACAACTCAAGGAAGCCTGCTCCAGACTCCCCAGGCAATACTTCTAGACCACATTTGCTCCCAAGGGTCCTGGAAGAATGTGTGATTTTTCAATTTGAATATTCTGGTCTAGTTTTAATTCAGAGTAGTGTAAGCTTTTTCAAATTGGTCTTAATTTCTTTGGCAGGCTTAACTGTCATGAAGTACAGAGAGGCCCATGAGACTTACTATCTTAACAAGATCCCTTAATAAAAAGAAAACATTGATCGTATATAAATTGTGGAAGAGATTATTGCCTCCAAAATGAGAAACTGGGCCACAAGGCTGCCACAATACATTCACTCTCTGGATATGCACAGTAGCCACGTGTGATATTGGCAATCCATTACACCACGACAATGATCCCTCCTTTGATTGCACCAGAGAGAATCCTGTTAAAATCTGAGATACTCATGCTCATGAAACTAATAAAAGGAGGGGGAAGGGGGGGAGGAGAAGAAAGTTTGTATGAACTATCAGACAGTCCTGTATCTTCAAAAGTAAGCTGAATTTCTCTTTCCCAAATTACTCTCTACTTCCCTGAGACTCAGTCCTATCTTAGTATGGAAATTAAATACAAATTAAAAGATTCTGTGATCAGCTTGGTTTTGATCCTCTCTTAGAACAAAACTTTGCATTTATAATGAGAATTAAGTGTGAGAAATGAATGAAGGTGAAATGGCTCAGTATTAACAGAATAGACACAGTAACTCAGGGAGAGGTAAGGGAGTTGACTTAGATTTTTTAATCTAGCTATTTTACTCTATTATATTCAGGCAAATCACTCTCTGCTCCATTTCCATATTTTAAGGGGAGTTCATTTTTTAAGCAAAATTTTAAGTACTATCTAAAACCAATGGCTGTGCACACATTACTCTTAAACAGTCTGCTACTCCTGTTCCCCCTCCTCTACAGTTACCTGTTTATTGTGGAAGGATTTAAATGCTAGGCCTTGTACCTTCCTAAGTTATTTGGAATTGGAGAGGGTCTTCCCTATTAACTTCAGTCTTAGGATAATATCCCAGCTCAAAGCTTGAAATATTCCCCACCACGTAAGGCTTTACCACAACTCCTGCTTCTTCATTAAAAAAAAAAAAAAAATTATCTGAGCATTTGGTGAAAAATCCATGTGTTGAATTGCATGTGACTTCAGGTTTCTAGAACAACAAAAGGGCAGTCAGCTTGGAGCTATATTAACAAAGATGGAAGAAAAAAAAATGCTTTAGCACAGTAGAGTCACTAACTTTATCAGCACAGAACTTGCCTCCAATCTTTTTCAAAACCAGACCTCAGCCACATCCTGTTGCAGGGAACACAGGCTAAAGCATATGACTGGTGACTACTACTCACCCCAGCCCAAAAGAAGAACAGCTCTGAACTGCCTCAGAGAGCAAGATAGGACTGTATGGGGCATTAGTCTCATGCTGGCACAATGTAGGGACATCTCTGTGGCTGTGACAGGAGGTGGCAACCCAGCTAGTAAGAGGCAATAGTGGAGACATGTACACAAAACAATTTTATGAGGGAAGCTATGAAGACATCAAGTTTACAGCCAGAAGCAAAACTGAAGAGTAAACAAGTTTGCTTCAGTCTAGGGCTGCTGTGCTTTAGAATATCCAACTGCAGTCCTCCTTTTTCAGTTTGAATACTTTGTTTCCTGCCTACACAACTTTTTTCCCCCATGAGCTGTACTTATTTCACCAACAACAGCCTTCTTGGCAGACTACTGTACTGTGAAGTCTTTGGAGGCTTCTATAACTTGTGGATTGCAGACTGTCACCAACACCTCCAGCAGACAGATGGGATGTGAGAGCACAGTGATACTACAAGCGTTTGCAACTGGATTTCCCCCCTCCTCTCCTTTTTTCATATCAAGGCACTAATCTCCTCTTGAAGCACAAGCCATTATGTTGTGGATTTGAAGTGTTTATGCCTGACCTAAAAGGCAATATAGAATGAAGGTTGCTGGAAACAGAATCCAGATTAATTATCAAAAAAAGAACATGTACTCCATTAACAGTTATGCACAGAATTAGGCATCCAGCTGAAAAACAGCCTTGCTAAGAAGAGGTTTTGCAGCAAATCAAGAGGCATATTTGTTTGATTTTGTACAGAGAAATGACCATTCAACCAAAGATCTCAGCTCAATACCTTGAACTTGGCAACCCTGGTCTGCAAGTGTTTATGGACTTCTCAGTTTCCTAACAGAACTGTCATACACAGTTCATATAAACTGTCACATGCAGTCATATTAAAGAACCAACAGCTGTCAGGCATAAGCATACAATCATGTTGGTTGGAAGACATTTCTGGAGGTCGTCTGGACCAAAGTCCTGCTCAAAGTAGGACAAATTAACATCAGGTGACTCAGGTCCACACATGGTTGAGTTTTTAGTGTCTTCAGGGATGGAGATTTCATAACCTCCCTCAGCTCTTTGTTCCAAATTCTGACTGCTTATATGGTGACAATTTTTCCTAATGGGAATCCTCTATACACCATCTTTTCTCTTGCCTTTTTCTTATCTCCAAGATGGATCTGGCTCCATCTTCTTTATACCCTGCAGTTAGTCATTTCAAGACAGCAGAAAGTCTCCCTTGGTTTTCTCAAAACTAAGCACACCCATTTCTCTCTTCTCCTACCCTTTGTGCACCAGTCCTCTGATCTTGGTGGCATCTGCCGGACTCACTCCAGAGTCTCAATGTCTTTCTTCCACTGGAATATGCACAACAGGACACAGAACTCCAGTTGCAGTCCTATAATTACTGACTATAAGAGAAAACTTGCTTACCTTGCTGGCTTCATTTTACTAATGCAACCTCAGATGCAGTTGGCCTTATTTGCCTCAAGAGCACACTTCTACCTACTGATCAACTTGTTTTAGGACAGGATGCCCATCCCTCTTTCTGCAATTTTTTTTTTTTTCAGACAGTACTTCTGCACAGAGTTATTTCAACCCAGATGGAATAGGGCAAATCACACTTGCCTTTGTTAACGTCATTCAGTTCATTTCTCTTGCCTGTCAAGGAACTTCTGAACAGCAGCTGTGCCCTCCAGCATATCATAGCCTACCTGGTAATGTCCACTGCTCTTGGTGGAAACAGGTATTCTGAAAAAAACAGGCTCCGTACCTTTGTAGAAGCAAGAGATTTTACACAATTTATTGCTTCACCTTTGCTCTGATCATGCTCCATGCTCACATTAGCAGCTTTGTGAATGTCTTGTGAATACAGAAGTGTTGCCTCTCTTCTTCCTTGGGTTTTTGCTCTTTCTGGCATCACCCATGATGCATCAGGCCCCCATCTGACTGAGCTAGTCAGTGCAAGAAAGAAACTTCAAGTATCTAGGCTACAGGAAAAAAAAAAACTTAGATGCATTTGAAATTAAAAAACCCACAACACAGAAGGACAGTGCAGAAAGATAGAGGTTGATACTGAACTGAGACGAGTAAAATGTTACAATTCAGTTCAAGAAATGATGAGGAGATTAATATCAGGAATGTTTAACTATTTTCTATTAATAAAAAAAATCATAATGGAAATCCTTTACAAAACTTTCTTCCATTACAGATCAACATTTTTGTCTAACACTGAATGGAAACAACTTTTCTTGAAATAGCAGTTTCTCATCACATGTGAATTCTTGTTTATTTTTTAAAATCAGTGCTAGACTAGTAAGAATAGTGTAATTCATTGTCAAGAAACATCCTCATGATTTTTTTCTTTTTATGAGAACTAAAAAAGGAGCAAAAGTTTTGTCACACAATAATTCAAACAGATAAAGCTTATGGCACATTTAAAAGGCTGACATCAAAGCAATTTTATGTACTCTATACAGTAAACAGTTACACATAGTACGCGTGACAAAATATTTAATAGTTCATATCCAATCTAAGCCTAAATATTCAAAAGGAAATATTTTCACATCATTTCAGTAGTCACTTAGCTCAGTAGCTGGTTGCAATAAAAGCTTACAGAGTTCAGAAACTGGATGGAGCTATAAGCACAGAAACTCCCATTAAAGTCAATGCATTACAAAGTTTCACTGCAACCTGTTGAAAAGCAAAGAGTTACATTAAAAGAAACTCAGACACTGAAACGCATTTGTGTCCTCTGGCAGAGTTTGATATTCTACTGGTCAGAAACATGATGATAACTTCTAAAGGCACTCTGAATTAAGCTACAGGAACTCCGGTCCACGGTCATTTTATAATCTTGGTAGACTAACAAAAGAAAACCACCCTGTATCTATTTTATATAAATTGCTTTAATCTCTGTCTTAGCCCCAGGGCAGTCAAATTACATTGCACTTTTAAAATGTTCTGTGTAGGCTGTGATTAAAATCTAATATTTACATGTTGTGTTTGTTGAAGAACAATACATGACTTTGTAAACAGTTTAGGAACCAAATTTTAACACATATTCTTGTATTACTAATAGAACCAGAGGCTACATCATATATATATATATATGTATGTCTTTTTTTCTTTTTCATTAGCTCCTACTCTAGAAACATTTTTGGTCCTTCAAAAATTTGTTATGCTGCAATTCACGTTCACAACTGGTAGCAATGCCTGCCTGAAATTGCAGTAGTTAGTATATTTAAATAAATAAATACATCATTTCTAAAGAAGTAATAGCTTTGGTATTTTGTAAACAAACAGATATGGAAAAGTCTGTAACAAGACCAAATTTGGCATGTTATGACTTTAATTGGCAATATTTTACGCTTATACAACCTCTACCAGAATAGAAAACAGTTTAATAGGCACATCTTATAAATCAGTCTGGAAAAAGGACCCCCAAAAAAATACTGATTTTTCCTTAGGTTGCATGAATAAATAAAAATGATCGAAGAGTGACATAATCCACTGAAACCAAAATTGACATTTAAGTAATCCAGAGAGGGGAAAAGGAAAAGCAACTCTGTTCTTTTTTTAAATACAATCTAAAAGAAATTAACAAGCCATAAATGAATATATGATAACCAAGAGGTACAGGACACAGAGGCTGGCAGAATAAAATGAGCATTGTAAATTTATACTGATCTAGACAGAACTGGTATCTTAAGTGCATTTAACCAGAAGACAATCATCATTCATTTTTCAATGAAGGAACAATTTGAAGAAATATTCCAGATATGTGTTGGGTGAAACGAATTCAGTGCAAAGCACTAGATCTGAAGAAATTTTGCTGACATCTAGGTTGCCCTACATTCCTGTTAAAACACAAGTGGTAACATAAAAGAAACATAGCAACAGATGTACAGTTATGCCATTTGCATATAAATATATATGCAGGCTCTAGAAATGCTTATTATGTCAGAAGGTCTCATCAGCTGTGTTGGATGTATTTCATATAGTACAGTTGTAGTTCATATGTTCGATTTCATGACATACCCAAAAGCACACTACATATGCACCCCTGTACTTCTCTATGGGTTTTTATTCTATATAGAATGGCTTTCTTCTGGTATTCATCACTAAAACCTGATGGGTTTAGAGAAAGCAGCAACTATTCACAAGAAAACTATGGATTTGATGTTTAAAATTGTTACTGATTGATAAAACATTTAAAAGTTTCTGTTCAAAACCAAGAACGAGGTTGGAAAGCTTGTTGTTAGTAGAGACTAGGACTTGTCACAATATCTAATCTATAATGTCTGGTCTGTGTCACAGTTAATAAAGCCTTCAAAGGGCAACTGAAAATCCTCCAATTTGAAATCTACCCTTTCTCATTGCCTCTAGAGAGAGATGTTTCTGAATTTGCTAATGAAAATTCCTCTCCTTCCCTTCCCTCCAAAGTAGAGAAATACAGGAACATACAGTGCTACAGCAAATTAAACCTCTTCTCCATCACTAATAAACTGCATACCTTGCAAGCAAAGGTCAACATTGTTTGAGAGGAAAATAACAGAAACTAGCATCAAGAATTAATATAGCTCATCAAATAACTACATAATGTGATTCTTCCGTAAGATAAACAGTTAAGCTGCAACTGTACTATATCATATACATTGCACTTAATTGTAACTGAGTTAACAGCCACATCTGCCTTTTTCTTGCTCGTCATTTAGTTGTTCTGTAGAGCTGTGCCCATTGGAGCGCACCACCCCTTCTGGGATCCAGGATTTATCCACACACCGTTCCATGCGCTTCATAATGAGGTCAAGCAGAGTTTCAATGGCTTTGCTTACATTATTCCCATTAGCTGCACTGGTTTCGAAGTATGGTATTCTGCAGAAGGCAAAAAACACAAACCTACATCACACAGTTTATAGTCATAGGCAAAAATACAATGTATAATTACTGTCACATACTTAAAAATTACACGTATGCTGCTACTGCTACTCCACAGCAGAAAGACACTAAGCAACCAGCTTAGTTGAAGCCAGCTGAAATGCAAAAGAAATAAATGAGCTAGCTAACTCAGCAGGTAGGGCAGAAGGATAAGCTCTTTAATTTACGTCATGGAGTCCACAATTGATTGGTCAGTATGAGTTCCCAAAGTTATGCTCCTGAGGTCTGTCTTTTTCAGCTTTGTTGCCCTGAAGTGAAGAAATTACTTTATATGGCCTTCTCCTTAGTGATTTCTACCTACATCAACCAGGGAGTCAGTGCAAGCAAGGGAACATCACTATGGACATTCCTCTGCAGTCAAGGCAGTAAAGACTCGTAGTACTCCTGTCACTACAAAATGTGATTCTGTAGACACTTTAATGCTAAAGTCTCTTACATAAAAAAATAAATGTGCATCTTTACATTAACCATCTATGTGTTTGTTAGCTAAAGTTTCTGGGCACCTCGGCACTGATAATACATTCCAAGTTTTCATTATTGTTGTGGATTAGGATGTTTCAGTGGCAGGTTTGCAGGCTCTGACCTTCTGTGCTCAATGCTCCCCGCAGGGTGGGGCCAGAGTTGCTACACCAGGGTTCCACCCCAAGTGACTGACATAATCAGTATTTCTTACTTGCAAGATTCAGTGAGTAGTTGAAAATACTATCTTACTTTCTCAAATGTGTAAGGTCTCCTGCAACCATTTTCAAAACACATCACTTACTAGTACAAGGCCTTTCCACAGAGGAGCATGTTTCTTGTTTCACGCTGCTGTTACCAGAAGACTGTTTACTGCAGCAGCATTTATCTTGCTTCCCCTGTAGACTACGAGACTCCTAGCAACTTTTCTGTTTCACCACTGCAAAGCAGAGCACTTCACTGCCTTCAGATTGGACATGATCTACGACTTTTAGCTCCCTGTTCGTAAATTAAGTTGCCATTTTCAGCCACAAAGATAAACACTTCATAAATTATCTCCAGAAGTCACATTCAAAGAGATCTCTTTCAAATCTTTTAAGAAATGGCCACATGCCATCTATTACTGCTTAAAAGTTTTCAGTCCTTCACAAGTAGCTGGTTAAAGTATCAAATGCACTTGCTGTTGCCTGTGTGACAGGGACTTCCAACAAACATTTTCAGAGGAAAAGACAAAAGAAGACAATATTGCACTAAACCCACTTGTCTCTAACAAACAGGTTGCTTCTGATTTTGCAGTGCTCTCCAGGCAGTTAGCACTAAGGACCTAGTGTTCACAACATACGTGTTTTGTGGACTAGCTCTATTCTGTTCCTCCAGACTGAACGCAGATTGCTGCTGAGCGCAGGAGCACATCACCTAGTTTAGTGTTCAACTGAGAAGGAATCCAGTTCACACACTAGAAATTTGCTCCACTGTGTGAATCAAATCACAACAAATGGATCAAAAGATTTGCTTCAAAAGTGCACATCTGATCCACGCTGAAATGCAACTGTAATCTAAAGGTTAAATTAATGGAAGAGTTAAAGGGGTATGAGTACTGTGGGATTAATTAGTATCTGCTAAGACAAAGATTTCACATAGTTCCTTTAGGGACACATGCCCTGTGCCTGCAGGGAAGCAGTAAGGCTATCCTGTCTTCCTGTTGATAGGACTTGGTTTTCAGACTCCCTGAGAGTCTGTGAGATTGTAGAGGCCTGCAAGAAAACACAGCTGACCCCTTTGAGGCTAAGTCAATAAGAATTCACCTACCGTACAGTCCTAACAAAATTGCTTGAACAGCTGAGAGAAGACGAATGCAGAGGGGAAAGAAAACTGGAGAAGCATGGCCTGGAGCAGAAGCACTTCTCTGTGAATATCCAGCACTGGGTAAGCAGACACCATCAGCACGAGTGAATGGGTCCCAAGGCTCTTAAAGAAACTGAGGCTGCATGTTTCCATGCTCATGCCAGAGACAACAGCTACTGTACAACAAGCAACTTGGCTCATAAATTAAGATATTGCTTGGTGTTCTTTTTGGATGTAACACTCACCACCTCAGCAAACACACATGGATTTCACTTCATAAAAGACCTGGAGTTTCTGTGCTCCATAGAAAGCCTCAATACAGCCAAGAGCAAAGATGAGCCCCCCATCATTCATCTGCCTCTCTAGCTAAATTCTACCTCTTTTCCACAATGCCTGTGAAAATTTACTTTTTCTACTGCCAAGGAAAGAAGAAAACGAACCAACCTCCAGAGCAAGATTATTGCAATATTGAGTGTTTAGGCAATGCAGAAAACATTAATCTTTGGCAGTAAAAAAAGTATCATACCAGACAGTTAGGCATCCTAAAATTCTTATTCTCACAAAAAACTTTCAGTATACAGAAAAGACATTACAGAAAGCATTTCATTCTTCTTTAAACACTGCAGTAACTGGAAGGAAGTTACTCACCCATATTTTTCTGCAAGTTCCTTAGCCTCTTCTTCTTTCACCATTCTTTGGTCTTCCAGATCACTCTTGTTTCCACATAATACAATGTCAGGGTTTTCACAATATGCATGCATTTGTAGCTGACCTAACAGCAACAATACAAATAGGGGTCAAAACTTACTGTCACACAAAGCTCTCTAAGAACAGTACCACAGTGCCCCATTTCAGAGAGCACAGAGCACTTTAGGGAAATTACTATGAAAGACAGAAAGCTAAGTGTGTTCACTGTTGTTTCACAGGATTTCTCCTATTGTACTGAGAAGGCAGAGAAGAGATGGACATCCACTATCCTATACCTAGTGAAAAACCCAGGGAACAAGCAAGAGGCACAGAAGCCTGAAAAAGTTAGCACAGAAGCTCTGTGTTTGTAGCTTAAGAAGTTACGCTCACCAAGCATGTTCAATGAACTTCCAGGAAAGGAAAAAATCTTCCCTCTCCTGACAGATGATAGAGTTTGGGAACTCCTTCACCTAGACACATCAGCCTAGTAACATTTGACTTCCATTAAGTTTGGCTGACAAAGCTTCAGGTGAGTCAAAACAGTTTTGCATAGGCTTTCCACACATTTAAGTTACTGAATATCCCCAGAGCCAAGGACATTATGGTCTCTCAGCTTGCTTATGAGATTCAAGTTCAGTGTGCAAAGATGAATTTCAGGTAAGTACTAGAAGACACTACAAACAGTAATTACAGTCACAAAAGGAACATTTACTTTTTTTTTCGCTGAGAGAGCTATATGAAACAGTATTCTCTGTTTTATTTCTTAGTGAGACTACGTATTTACAAACATCGCCCATGCTAAGAAAGAAAGAAAAAAAATTCCATACTTATCCAGTTCCTGACATTTAAAAAGCTTTGCTCATTTGTCAGATCAAAGAGTAGAAGAAAGCCCATGGCATCTCTGAAGAAAGCTGTTGTCAAGCTACGAAACCTAGACCGGCAAAATGAAAATAGTTGGCTCATCTGACAAATTTCTCTGACAATATAAGTGCCACAGTCATAAAACTGAGGTAACTTAAGACTGAATTAACTAGAATTAAATATTCATCATAACTGTTTTGCTGATGTAGAGCCTGCATAAAAAAATGCTAATGTTACTAGCATCTAACTGAGGCCTAAGGAAGTCAAGGAAACATTTCACTCAAGCATGAGAGCTTTAGAGGAAGTGTACTATAAAGCATGATTTGATGTGGATTGATAAATTAAAATAAGAATCAAATTAAAACTTTGAACAGAAGTTTGTCCCCTATACACATGAGTTTTATTTTAAGATTATCAACGACTAATCTTTTGATAGACAAATAGAAAAGAATCCTTTTGGGTGATTTCACCTGACTTTCCCAAGATGTCAACATATCAGCAAAAATACAAGAAAATATGAGAGAGGAAAAAAGGGGGGAGAGTGGGGGGGTGGGCAAGCCGAGCTTTACAAGCATGTATATGCATTGGCCATGAAAAAAATAAATGGAATATTTCCAAAAGGCAGAAAGCAGCAATTACATTTTTAATGTTCCACAATTGTAAATTACAGTTGTAATTGAATGGGTATTCATGGGACACTTCCCATCACTATCCCGTCTTGAGTCACACAGTTAAAAAGCAACCATCAGTAAAGAGAATTCATGTACTGGGGTCCACTTGCATGTAGCTTGCTGATAGCTGTTTTATTTGCTAGGTAGGGGGTAGAACATACCGTTCTTGCCCTGCAGTGTCCCAGAGCTGAAGATGTATCCTCTGTCCTCTGCCACCAATGCCATCTGGCCCGTTAGGTCTATACACCTGTAAAAGGTAAATTTGCAAGACAGTGTTAGCAGTCTAACCTCTATAGAGCACAAAATAACGGACATTTAAAAGCATTAAACGCAACAAAATTAGCATGGCTGATGCAAAGATCCAAACTACAACCCATTCTCACTGCTTTACAATACAAAAGCAACACAAGTCTTATCCAATTAAATATTTAAAAATAAGGGTAAAACTGAAACTCCAAAACCAGAATCCAATAGACTATGGGACCCCAAACAGGTATTTAGAGCCATTATGTTTCATTACACAATCTTAATTTTAATATTTTGATTTTCGGGGGGTTTTTTTTGCTATTAACTTGTATCATGTTCAAATTAAAATATAAGGAAGCAACACTTGGATCATACGATTTGGCAATATATTTGTATCACCAAGACAACCTCATTAGCAAACAGAATGTACTCAAAGATAATGGTATCTCTTCTTAGCTGCCAAAAGATTGCTGAAAGAGAGCTAAGATCTTATCATAGCTTAATGAGCAGAAACTGGATGATAGTAGTGAAAGCTGAACATTTTACTCAGCATGATAATATAAATAAGTGCATCTGTTAAGCTTTGGAAGGATCAGATAAACATAGATTAATTTCTTGTTTAGGTCATGTTAGGTCATCTTCTTTACCTTCAACTGTCATACCAAAGATTACCAGAGTACCAAAGATGTCTTTCAAGATACGTAAACTTGCCAAATTTGTGGATTATATGATTCTTATCCTGAGTTATCAAATATGCTGATCAAGTAAGCCCACCATATTTTCTACCCCACAAAAGAACTAATAACTTATTCAAGAAACCAGTTTCACATTTCACCAAGACATTTGCTCCTTGCACTGCAGTGATGCATGCCATCCATCAAAAGTCACTCTGCACAATGTCCATTACACCTTCCAGATTTCTGGTCATGTGGGAAATCAGACTACACTGAAAGGTACTTAATACTTCTACATAAGGACAAAACTTGTGCTGAGACTCAGTTGCTCAGTGCAGTAAGAACCAGCATCCATTTGCTATAATGCAGTGCCTAGCTTCATATCAAAAGTATCAATTCAGGGGTTGAAAAACCAAAACAAGTAACAAACCTGCCTTATTTTTCCACAATTTGACTCTGGTAGTGCTAAATGCCTAGGGAGATTGCCTACATGTATCATGCTATCCTATTTTGTTCACATGTTTTTAAATGGTTTTAAAATCAACACTGTAATCTTTGTTCACAAACAGCAAAAACATTTTTACTACAGCCCAATCCTTCCTCATGAAAAGAGTTCAACAATAAAAGTGGTACTCCAGGCACTATGTGCACAACACACTCACCAACACTTCCTGAGCAATAGAAGTGGTTCGTTAGCATCAGCACTTCTTACTTTAACTTTTCAGGAAAAGGATGGAGACAACACAGAACAGTGACAAAAACAACCATGTAAAATCAGATTATTTCCTTGTCGCAGGATTAAGTACATAGTAAGTATTTATTGCATGCCTACACATAAGGACACATTTTGAAAAATAGGTTGGAGCCATTACCAGGACAGGTACCATCTTAAATCAAACACCATGAAAACTCACCACTCTCTTTTCTCGAAAGTCAATGCCCACCGTTGTGATAAATTTGGAATTGAATTTGCCATCCGTATACTGGTAGAGAAGGCTGGTCTTTCCTACTCCAGAATCACCAAGTGCTAGAAATTTTATGAGATAATCATAGTCCCCATCAGACATAGTGAAAATTCAGGAGACACCTTAGAAAGCAAGGCAAAAAGGATCAGTCAGTCAACAACTCTTTCAAGGGTTTTTTTTTGACAAATGTTTAACATGCACATCATTACTTGAACTACAAAGCATCTAGCAGTGGGACCAGTTCCCTACTCTTTTACACTGGTTTCACTTTAACTCTCAATTATGCCCTATTATCAATAGCAAATTCAGCTGCGACTGAGTAAGCGCATAGTTAATTTCAGTACATTCCTCTTACTAGAAATAGAAGGCCACACAATTTTAACTTCCTCAAGAAAGACTGAAAATCAAGGTAAAGCATTCAAGACATTTGGACCATGAACTGTCTAACTGTTTTTAATCTGCATGAAAGCTGGCAAAAGCTACTTAAACGGTACCAGCAATGCAATTCTGACTATGTTAACTGTGACATTAACATATGCAAAAAAAAAAAAAAATAAAGTTTTTTTTCCAGACTGCCCACTATGTTTAAACAAGTTACAAGCATTTTCAATTAATATCTATTCTTCAGTCTTCAAAGTCTTTTCATACAAGGAAGAAAAATAACCAAGCAACATTTTCCTGCTGTCCTTGCCTTTGTTAGGGTTTTGCTTTGTTTAGAGGATCAATTTCCAATGTTTTCAAAGTTTTTATCATGCGGCTAGGTAATCATTTGAACCAAATCTTGATCCTGAATTGTCATGTGTTTTCACATGGCCTGTACGCACTTAAGAAATTTCTCTTAATCTTTTTTTGTGCCTTTGAAAAAAAAATAACCATATTAGATACAGTCTGATCAAAGCACAGTTAACAGTGAGAATAAGTAACAAAAATCACTGTCACATTTCATGTATACTAGAAAGACTGATGTAAGTGCACTAGTACTTTTCTGTTGAGTAGCTACTGAGCCTCTCTTCCCCCAAAACAAACAGTGGAGAGCTGCCTTATACTGTGTTGCAAGACATGAACATGAAAAGATAAGCCTAAAATAACCATTCTAAAACCAACATAAAATTGGCATAAAAATTGGCTCTTATGAAGAAGGGAAATAGACACCAAAATACAAAAAGTAAAATAGATTATTAAACAAAATACCATTAAAAATGTTAGAATTTCATGTTTCAACTGTAAATAAGTAATTTTGGAACTATTTGTAGCTTGAACTAGATAAAATTGTTCAAGTCAAACACTGTAGTAGCTGCATCAATGCAAAACAGCAACTCATTTCTTGAATATCAACTTGAGGTTTGCAACAAACTTCTTATCTCAAGTATTTATGTGTCAATCACCACCATTAAGTTAAAACTGTAACTATCTTTAAAAATTTATGTTAGCACTACTCTTGGTTACAAGACAGAATTATGATTACTTGGCTTAGCCACAACTGGACTAACCACAACCAAAAGCAGACAATGGTCAGATTTACACCCAGATACTCTCCAACTGAAAAGTCAGTGGAAAGCATCTCATTTCTTTTTTGCCATTTTCATTTCTGTAGCTTCCCTTTCCCCAGACAAGGCATATTTTACATTATGCCATCAATAACAGTAAAACCTTTCAGGAAAGCGTATTTTTAGTGAGTGTGAACTCTGGCATCTAACACACCACAGCTAACTAATTCACTTTAGACTGCTGTGTTTTAGAACAAAAGTTTTGCAATAGAGTAAAAGATTGAAACAAAAAAACCCCACAGTTATGGTCATCAGTGAGATTTTTTACATACATGCACCACAACTGCAGGCCTGCATCCACTCTGCAAGTCTAAAGGAGCAGCATATTCAAGTAAGCTGGTATAACAGCCAGCCATTGACATAAGAACATTTTGAGATTCATTTAAAAGTCACAATCCATTAGACACTCAAGCACACCAGCAAATGGGGCTTTAGAGGGCTCCATTTTCAAATCCTCCCGTCTGTTGGGGGGAAAAAAAAATAGTTTATTCAAAAGTAAAAATCAGATCACCTACCTTGTAGCTCTACAAAATCTTTTCATTGACATGCACTAGAAGAAAAGGAAAAATATTTTACAAAGCAAACAAGGAGATTTTCACCAAAAATTTGTTTTGATTTAGATGTCCATCTTGTATATTTCTTTTGCCCTCAAATGTTCTCCAAAGCCAGAAGGCTCTGTAAGCTCCCCCTTTACTCAAGTACATATTCCTTCAGCATCAATACCTCTGAATTCAATGTTGCTTAAAAAGACATAAATGCAATTCTTTGGTCCAGTGTATCACACAAAGATAAGGTAGCCTCTCGGCTTTTACTATGCTGTCCCACCCACACCAAAGTATTGCCTTGTCTTGCTGGTATTTTATATAGCTGTTAGCCAGCTATAGGTATATAGAACATACTTTTAAGTAACACATACAAATGGTAATGCCATCTAATCCTGCTAATTTACGTTGCAAGAAATATAGTTTATCTTGCACTCTGTGTCAGACCTTACAGAGGAAGAAAGGGTAGTGCAGCTCGTACTTGGTCTTAAGAGTTCAGCTGCCCCAGTCCACTGGGCAGAGCTGGATGAAAGCTCTGATTTAACCTTGACCTGTGTGCTTTTACCTTGAAGAAGTAAAACCTAAAGTTATTTCTAGTGTCTTACCTGACCTGTAAAGCATCTGACTGGACAAACATCATGCAAACCACTTATGGCTCAATTCTGTATATGGCTGGTAACATGATTTCCAGATTATTGATAGAGAACTAGGACCCCTTCAGAGGAAGAGCATAGAAATGACTTCTAAAGGCTATGCTTGAGAAGATTTTCTTCTTAGGCTTTTGAAATGGACACACCTTTCACTGCACCCCATAATGTCAATCTATTATTCAGGTATCTCCCGGGAGTGGTTCTTGTGAAACCCTGCACAGTTAACCTATCCTTGGACACATGCAAAGCAATCCTTCATAGCAGTTTCAAGCCTTGTCCTCCTCCCTATACAAATATTTAAAAAGTGATCTCCACCCTCTACTTCCGAGACCTGCAGTCATAGTGTCCAGACACATCCAGCTCCACATAACAGAAATAATAATAAATTAACAGCAAAGTATGTTCACAGCAAAAACTGTTGTGGAGTTTTTTTAAGTCATGACTCTGGTATTAAAAATCCATACTTTTTTTTTCCTTCCAATTTTGCTTTTTTTTTTTTTAATTAAGGTTTATATCACAAAAAATATACAAGAAAAAATATATTTTAAAAATCTGAATTATTTTTTAAATTATCATCCCAAGTCTTCCTTCTAAGAGGAACAACTCCTAGGCAGAAAAATTTCACTGGTGGACACGGTTTTAGGTTCCACATTAAGCCCTCCACAGTTTTGCCTTTTGTAAACTACTCCAGTTCTCATAAAGTAGCATAAAACTTCCTTCTTTTTTAAATAAAACTAGCAGGTCTAGTGAATTACTTTTCCTTTAAAAATACAGGAAGTAATCACAGAATGGCTTCAGCTGGAAGGGACCTTTAAGACCATCTAGTTCCAAACCCCCCTGCCATGGGCAGGGACACCTTCCACTAGACCAGGTTGCTCAAACTCTTCAAATCCCATTCAACTCTGCCCTTGCACTTTGCCTGGGACACAGATGGGACACGTGCTGGGAAAACTCCATTGGCCTTTTCCATTGCTGACAGACACATCTGTATCACAGCTTGCCAAGAAGGGATGCTCTGAAAGCAAGTGCTGCTTTTGCTCAGCAGATTTCCTAGACCAAGTTACTTCCACATTACAGACACGTATTTTTGCCTCTAAAGAAAAAATACTGAAGAAGCAGTGTAGCAGCCTGTATAAATTAAGGAAACTGGGCTAGCATGCAGGATTTCCCCTAAGCAGTAGGGGGAGATGGAATGTATTTTTTGAACTGGCCTTGCACAAACATGCAATTCCTGTGCTGCTACAGAGCTGATGGAGGTGAGAAGGAAAAATAAGGAAAGCATAAAAAGATGAATAACTGAAAACAAGCCAGAAAAAGAAAGTCATTGAGCTACTGAGTTGCAAATAAAGAGATGTGTACACACATACACACACACACACATTATAAAATTCAGGAAATCTCAACGTGCTCTAAATCAAACAGTTTTCAATTTTAAGCAAAGATGCCACTTACCCCAAACTCTGCTAAAGGAATAGTTAGGGCACACTGGAGTTAGTACTTCCAGTAGTACTTTTCTAGCACCACCTCTTTGGCACACAGCCAAGAGTCTTACGTGTCACCTGTTTGCATTCATGTCCATGGGTGCTCAGAGATAAAGAGGTGTGCCTCATGGCTCCCCGTCTAAGGAGGGTGCTGCCTGGCAGCATGGCTGGGAAGTAATTACACAGTTCACATCACATTTATTCGTAGAGGCAAAAAGCATTTCAGAAGAGATTTCTGCATGACTTACCTAGGAACAGATCTAAAGTATCTGCTAAATCACCCGCACACCTTAATACAATTACATTGTTCCTTACAATTTTCATACAAAAATGTATTAGTGATGGAGTATATGGATCATAGCTGTGTCCACTCATAGCTTTACAACCTTCTCTCTCAAATGTGAGGATAAAGCAGTCTCTAATGCAAATTGCTGTTTTCTTTCTCTCTTTTACCAACTCAAGGACACCACAGTGCCCCACGCAAAGCATGGTGAAAGCTACCTTTACCATAGATTTCTGAAGAACAGAATAAGACTAGAACATAAGGTATTGCGTCTGACATAACCAGATCACACTTGCAACACCACTCCTTACTGCAGAAAAGCAATACATATTTAACAAAGGAAGCTTTTCAGTGGTGGAAGGATCCTCCTAGCCAGTGCTTCCAAAACCACTAAAAGCCACTATTCGGCATAGAACTAATCGAATAAACCACTTGTTTGACTTAAACCACTCTTGCCCCTCCGACCAAGTGTAATGACAATTTGTGCAACTCAGACATCAGCTCAGCACAGCAGATTTGCAGTGTAGCCAGCCATAAAGCCAGTGATTAACATGGTAGAATACATTGCACAACCACAAAGACACGTACTAATTTGTATTTGCCAAAATATAGATATTACACCAATAATTCATTCAAATTTTAAGTTACCACAAAGATATATAGTGTCCACCTTCTGCAATTATCACCGAGCTTACAGACAGATATTACAGAGACAAATGAGTTGTGTCTTGGCCTTGCCTTCTTTGCTCAGGAACACCAGATGTTCACTAGGCTGTGTCCTAGACGTTGAAGCCAAACTGCAGTGAAATCTGCATGGTCCCCCTGCAATGGAGATCCAGCCCTCAATAGATTGAGGGAGTGCGGTGAACGGCTTACATTCCTTGGCACCTATTACAGCAAGAGCAGTGTGCAAAAGGTGCAAAAGTTGGAGTCTGCTTTAGAAGGTTCCACTACATTTCATAGATAATGAAGCTGTATATATTGCAAATATACCATGAAAAAGTCAATCCTACTTAGAGCTCCAAAATGCTTTGCAAATGGAAGTTTTCCCAAATATGTCTTTATTCTTAAAAAGCAGCTGAGTTTGCATGCTTATGATAAAAGAGCACTGGGGCAAGGCGAGTCCAAAGACACACAGATAGAAAAGGAATATGCTGCAGATCACTAGAAGGACAATGTGTAAACACAACTTCATGGTAACGGTGCATGCGTACAGGTTCAGTCGTTCTGCAAATGCAAGTAAATTCACACTGAGAAAGCTTTTCACCTGGCACTACACAAACTTAAAGAACTTCAGTAGCTGGTTTGTAAGTCACAGCAGAAGCACAAATAAAGTGATCGAGACCTCAAAGGAATAAATTCACTAACCCTGTCATACCAGCACTCCCATCACACTACAGTAAAGCAGTAACTGCATTCTTGCCTAGTATGAGTAAAGCGTAGCAAATGGCCTCACCCTGCTCTACACTTGAAGTAGCGCCTTAATGCTTGTAGAACTGGTCACCATCAGGCGCTTGCCAGCTCTGTTGAAACAAGAGACAGAGTGTTAAACAATGGTCCCGATTAATTGACACTTTATTAGAAGTGCCTCTGACTAAAAGCTGCCAGATATTTACAAATGGAACATAAACAAATTATGACAATTCTGTATAAATTCAAATAACTGCTAAGCTGGAAGAAGAGTTAATAATAAGTACTTTATTGATTTATTCTGAGCTGCACTAGTTTTTTTTTCTTAGGCTTGCTTTAATTTTGGCCAAAAATGACACTTCCTGTGACTTCTGGGACTTTTGTGTAACATACATTTAAAAAATAACCAAATTTATTCCACCTTTTCATCCTTTGGATTAGGAAATACCTGTTTCTCTTGTTTTTCGTAAGAGGCAAACTCAGTTCCTCGCTAACCGTGGTTTTCGATTGGAAGATGCAATGAGTTCCCTTTTTTTTGTAGGTGCTACCATTCTTTATCATTATTGCTTTTCTAGAATATTCTGATCTGTCTTTGTTTTGGTGCAAGTTACTTAATTTAGTTTAGCAGGAGGACACAGGATATAGCATTTCCTACATTTTGCTCTGGCTATTTATTCCTCCGGAAGTGAAAAAGTTCTCTTATTACTTAGATGACAGTGAAGTATCCAAAGTCCATCAAAAGTCAGTCTGACTACAAATGCCAAATAATAACCAGACATTGCATCCTTTTGGAGCAGGACATGCGTCAGATCACACTTCCAGCCACCAGTGAAAACATCCTATTCCTCAGAAAATATACTGGTTATCAATTAATTAATGTGGCCCAAAAAAGGGAAAATACACTTACAGTGATCTATGGGGAAACAAGGGAAAAGGTCAGTTGAGGAAAAGCCCTATCCTATAGATAAAGGTTATTCCTTCTACTCCTTAATCTCAAATCCAGTGTGATTGGACTTTAAATGCAGTACATGGAGATGCTAAGCAGGGAAGTGGTGCGCACAGATGGAGTTGGAAGACTGTACCTAGACTGATAAACTTGAGGCTCATAGCTAGCATTCACTTCTCCCAAAGTTTTAAAAAACATAAAAACTTGACAGAAGCATCCCTGCAGGTGCTGAGCTCCCTAGGCCTACTCCAGAATACTGGCAAACACTGCAATGTGGAGACAGTCAGAGCACTGCAGGCTGGCAGCATGACACTTCAAAGTCATTGAAAGATGGGTCAGTCATGAATGATCTGCTCCTAAGTTGTCTCAAACAGGAACTGAGCCCTTGATTTCAGAGTCTGTAATAGCTACAGTCAGAGAGAGGTATTATCAGCCAGTACTGGGCAGCATTTTTGAGTAACCACATTTGGAAATAGTAAGCATATACGATGCTTCCGTGTTTCATAAATGCTATGAAAATGTTAGAAATAACTTGCTGGGAATACTCTGGGCATAATTTAACTTGTCCATTACATAACAAAATACCAATTCTGCTTGCAGCAGATCAGGCAGTATTCAATAGGCCACAACCTGTTCTCTCTGGGAAGTTACCAACGTTTGACGGCAAAGCTGAAATCTGGATTGATGACAAGAAGTCATGGTCATTTGGGAATATGCTTGTGGCCCAGAAATATCACTCTTAAACTCTTCTAACAAAGCAAAGCTAAAACTGCAAGGT
This sequence comes from Ramphastos sulfuratus, assembly GCA_013399055.1. Classification (NCBI taxonomy): domain Eukaryota; kingdom Metazoa; phylum Chordata; class Aves; order Piciformes; family Ramphastidae; genus Ramphastos; species Ramphastos sulfuratus. Next base: position 52,679 of record WBNM01026399.1, read on the forward strand.
TTGGGGCTTTTCTTCACAGGAACTGAAAAATACTCCCACACCTTGTTCAAGCCACTGAATCTTCCACTACAACAGCTCCAGAACTGCAGCATGTATTAACACTGTCCAAGCTTTCTATTGAGGCTCTGCAGCCTGTCAAAATATTCAGACAGTACTTTGGCAAAATGTTTGCTCCAATTCGTATCCTAGCACAGCTTCTTTTCTAGAGCCTCAGGGAAAAGGATAATTCAAAAGAAGCACCGATTAAGCAGGCTGAACTGCACCACACAAAGCTTCCACTCAAAAAGCCTGCTGTTTTTCAACCTGAGTTATCACCGATGTTTATCTTACTGCTCTGGCTAGAATCCCAGCATGAATTATAGTCAAATCTTTATATAGTGTAAAGACTGCTCCAGATAAACAGCGCAACAAACTAGAATTTCTTAATTCTTGTCATGGAGGTATGTGTGAGACCTGCAAGGACAGCAAAATTAATCAGCAGTCTAATGCCACAGTTCGCCCATACTATTTACTTTAGTTAGTCCCAGATTGAGAGAGGGTCCCAGGATGGCTGTAGAGTAACAGCCCTGGCTGGAACCTGGCGGCTGCTGCCAGCTTTTCATGCTGCACATACCCTTCTGTATTCTTTTTCATAACACTTCATGCAGAGTGTCCTCAACTTTCACTATAACTGACCCATAATAATGCAATTTCCGTAACTCTTCCCCTACAGGTCTTCGATTAGAATTATTATTCAGCATGTTTCTGCTATAGCTAATAAACAGCTCAGCAGCATCAAACTTACAGAACAACCACCTTTATAACCCAAGTTCTAGAAAAAAAATATACAAAGTTCTACTAAGAAAAAACCTGTCGGTCAGACTGCTCTGATCCAAGCAATGCAAGATCCCTGTAGAAAACTGCATCAAAGAAACACATGTAGCGTTCAAGTCATGGTGGATTCAGACTATGCTTTCTTGATTTAACACTACTAAGTATAAAACTCTGCATACTTATGATGAATTTAAAAAAAACTCATGCACAAAACTGACAAAACAACTTCATATAACAATCTGCAATTCTTTATGTTCTGCATTATAACTGAGAAAGGCATCAAATCTCTGAAATGAAAAATGGAATGATCAAAGAATCTATTCAGCTATGCACTTCTGTGGACAAGTCACAAGGAACTGGGAGTATGCAACAGTACTGTCCAACAAAAGTTTCTATTTGAAAAGACTCATTGAAGTAGACAGTGTTGTTTCATCTATTAAAAGGTTTAGTTTGGCTTGCAGTGTTTGTTTTGATTTTAAACCAGTGCATATGATTTCCTATAGAAATAAAAATCCAGTCATGAATTTCCAGTAAATTCAATATGTGAATAAAGTATGCGAATAAAGAAAAATCTGTTAGCACTCATCAGTACAGCTGCGATGCCCACAGCAGAGCTGTGCTAGCATACACCAACCCACTCACTCCCAGAGAATTCCCTCCTCACCAAGATCCCAGTTCTGCTTCTTTCTATACCAACAGTTGCGTCAAATCCGACGTCTCATAAGGAAGTTTTATCCCTGTGACAGTGTTTAAACAACGCTGAGAAGCAGGAACTGTTTTACTTTCCAGTTATGAAGTCAGTCAAGAACAAAGTTACTCTTAACTTTTCCTCCTGAAAAAGTTATTTCTGCTTCCCTTTGTTAGACCTTATTTCCTTCATTCCGTTAGGACATCTCCCAGATCTTTTTCCATTAACTGCTTTTAAGATCCTTTGAGTTCATTCTTTAAACTTTGTGTAGTTTCAGAATTGTTGGGGTTTTTTTAAGAACAACAACAAAAAAAACATCCGATTTCTTTTCTATGCCATTCTTAATGACATGTATAAAGAATTCCAGCTGAATTAAACTACTGTTTTGTCTCTACCAGGCTTAATTACTAAGGGTGTTTAAGATAGAGTTGTAATGAAAGACATGATTGAAAAAGGCAAATATACTGAAACTGTCTGGAAGCATGGTGAGAGAAAAGGAGGGCAGCACCAAATGCTAGACTATTGTTTTGCTCTATACAACAGAATCCTGGTATTATCAAAATTTAATTCTCAAATAGCTAACACTATTGGAAATCACTGCTCTGAGATGTGCTAGAAATTGTTTCTGTAACACACATTCAAAATGCACATGTAATGTAATAATTAGAAACATTATGTCATAGTTGTTTAATTTTAAGTTACATTATAATCAACCTATCCAGCACAGCACAGAAAAAACCACAATGCCAAGCATCGATGTTTACAAAAATCTCTTTCTCCTAGTTATTTTATATAAGCTCTCATACACTGAGGATGTCTATAAGGAAATAGCAGGAAAACTTATTTATTTAACTACATCTGTGAATTTGTCATTTCTTTCTCTTAAACACACGTCAAGGGGTGATGATCAGGAATAGAAATATCATCTCAAGATAACTCTATGCTAGACATCAGTTAAAACCCTGGGAAAGCCTTGTGACCTTCCCACAGAAGCGGAAGAGAATACTGTTTTCTGCTCTCTGAACAACTCCTCCTTGCTTATTTACAGTATACAAAAATTCAAGTTCTAGTCCATGACTAGAAAGTCACTGCAAATGCATAGGCAAAAGAGGATGCCTGATTACAAATTCATGCTTGAAGGAAGGTAAGGAATGACCTAGTCAGATGGGTACATAGAAAGCAAGTTTCTTTCAGAGAAGAAATAAAGCACTGAAATAACATCCCACCTCTATATTTCCTACACCATAAAAATGGTTTCAATCTCAAAATTACTTATCTGATTGAACAACTATTGTGAAATAGATGAGGTCTCATGGCTCCTTCAGTCCAATTGCTTTTTCTAACTAAAAATAACAGACTGTGCAACACACCTTTTTTATTCCTTTTATCCTCGTTTATATACATGAGAACAAACACAGTGTGCAACTCAGTTGAAACAAAACAACCCAGTCCTTTAGGATGGTGGGTATTAAGTATATTCGTTGTTAATGAGAACACAGAAATGGGAAGTTCAAGCAGTACAACACTGAAAAATACTGAGTACTTTGTTCCATTATGAAATGCTATTTGTGCAGTACACTTTACTATCAAAGGTCTAGCTGTAGAACAAGTTTGACTTAAGACAGAAGGAAATGTAGCCCGATGACTTGGGACAAAAAGGGTGTATTTTAGTTACTGAATCTAGACACTGGTCACTAGTAATCTTATTGATAAACTTAGCCACATTTGTCTTTAAATCTGATTGAACTTTTTGTGAAAATCAATGACTGAAGATGTACCAATGAAGTTGCAGTTTTAAATTCAAAGCCAAAGTTTTACATAAGCCAGTATACTTCCCAGTTTAAAGTTTACTTTTCCCTCTAGAGCATGAGGATAAATGCTGAATTGCCTCTCAAAAATCGAAGTATTTTAGGCAGTTTGTCAAAAGTACAGGAACACTGCTTCGAAGATCACAGAGAAACAGCACGTAACAACAGTCAGCTCAAGCAAAAACTAAGTAATAAATTTTATGAAAATAAACCAGAGACATACCTATGCTTAGTGGCTGCAAATGGATCTACAGTTCTCCAAAGGTACTTCAATAGTGAGTTTCCTGACACAGTTCAGATCTCTTGAATACCATAGTCATGCAGAAAGAGCCATAAAAATAGAAAATAGAAACAAATAATATACTTCCAAATACTAGCTCTAAAACTCACACTGCCATGCAAAGCTGCTGGCCCCACACAACCACCCTACCCACCTAATTACATTCAGCTGCTTGTCATGTGCTTGTGCATGTCTTGCAGACCAATCAAATGAACCCTTTTTTTCCTCCTATAACTAAGCAACAAAGCTAACTAGATCTGCCTGAACCAGGTAATGAACACTGAGCTTTGCATAAACTACTGACTGTCCTTCCTGTCATAGGGAGAGAAAGTTGCACTATGCTTCATTACATGCAAAAAATAAAATACAGCTAACACAGTCTACTACAACGGAACACAGCAAGCACCAAAAGCTCGCAAAATCTAATAAAGAATTTCCATTTTGAGCCTGATTTTATGTTTTTACAGATGACAGAAACAAGCACTGATGACAAAGTTGGTGCAGACACCAGAGCAATACCAACCATGTGAGAAGGAGCTGGAAGGATTTGGGAGGGCAGTGGCAGCAGTGCTATGGGGTTTTGTGGGCATCCATGTCTAGCCCCTTCTGCTGAACTACTACTGATGACAGCAAGCTCCAGGAAAAGAGGAGACTCAAGATAATGACAGAAACTTTTGGAACCATGGTAGATAAATCTGCAAGACCATCTCCACCAAGTCCTAAGAGACACGTAGACACTAAACATTTAAATAAGTTTGAGGAACGCTGATTTGACATGTAAACCAACTCTCTCAAAAAGTCCATCAGGGCCTGTTAAAACACAGGCACCCAAAAGGCAAGAGCCACGTGTCTGGCTGCACTACAACACTGGTGTCTACCATAGCACTGGGCAGAGCTCCCTGTGCTGGATCCCAGGGATGGGAGAGGAACTACACAGCCTCCTCCAGCCACCACAAGGCCTTGTCCCGTCTCACAAACACCCTTGACATTACGGATGCTTAACAGCAGAGGACTGAGCAGTGAGAACAAGGTGAATTTTGCACTCTCCAAGTGAAATTTAGCAACTGTGAGCTTTTACAGAAGATGGGTCACCCTGTACAATCCTTTCTTGTCTCAGACTCTTTCCTCAGTGCAGTGAAGATAGAAAACAAATTAAGGTTTCAAAGGCTACTCTCCAGTCTTACAATTTAAGAATCACCGCAAACAGTCTCCTACAACATTTAAAGTATCCATCTACCAGTAACCAAGTCAAGTCCACAAGCTCCTTGTTCCAGTGCTCAACTATCTAGCCCTCCCATCCTGCAGATCAAAGCCATTTTTATTGCCTTTCCCCAGTGAATATCTAAGTTGTCACACAGCACTGGCAAACAACTAGCTGTGGTGTAACACTTTTTTATACCCTGACTTAGCATTTTCCCAGATTTAGCTAAAATCCACTTCTTTGTTACAGGTAGTAACTTCCAAAACTCTGCCCATTCTTGGCTCATTCTGATCTTCCATAAATTTCACTACAGTTTCAGAATATAGAAGTCCATTTTTTTTCCCACTAGCAATAAAAATTTTGTGTTCAATTTCCAGCAACAGGAATATTTTTAACTTTTACCTGCTTCCCTGATTGATACCAGCATATTTGCTTACTGTGAAGAAATATTCAGACCACAAGCAACCAAGAATTTCTGGTAACTGCTCCACAGCACCGAAGGAGGAACAGAGTAAGAAGTGTTGCCAGACAAAGCAGCAACTTTTTTTGCCATGTTGCAAACAGCCTGGAAGGTGGTTACACACACTAAACACAAACTGCCTATGTGAAATTCTCTGCCAGCTATGTAAATGGAGTTCACACAGTATGATTTTTACCATATTTATGGGAAAAACAATTGATAAGTAATACCTAGACTTCAGCTTTAGCTTTCATGGCAAACCAAGGCTGCTTAATTTTCCTTGCAAACTTGCAGGAATAACTGCAGAGTTAGTATCAAAACAGATGGTGTCAGTTTACAAACTGGGAGGGGATCACTGTTTGATTACTTAAAGTCTCTGTTTTTAAACAAACATATTTGTGGCAAATGCTGCACAAACATCTGAGCCAACCTGACTGCAGAGGCAGGAAGTGCACACAGTAAAGCAGCAACTGGAACAGGAACCACCACTGCTAGCCCTCAGTAAGCCTTCCTCTCACTTCTACACAAGCCCTACAAGTTGTAAGAGCTTGGACATTCTCTAAGTTTATGGAGAGGATCAGCACTAAAGTCACTTTACACCTGTGAAGTGTCATTCTAATGCTACAGCTCTACATAGGAATGGTCATCTGTTTAGTTATTAAATCTGCCTGCTGTTTTTACAAACAAGCTTTGCGAACACAATGTACGAACAAGATGAGCTGGAATTTATGGACTTCTTGTAAAAATTATCTATACTATGCAGGCCTAAAAATTTAGGAGGAAATCTGAATAGAGTCAAGCACAGCACAGCATTCTTCATCACAGGCATCAGAATATTTGTCTTCGTACATTCCACAGTCTTGAGAAAAGCTGAAAGAGCCCAGACTGTCCTGTAGCAGGTGTTCCCCCTAGAAGAAAATGCCAGATTGTCACCTGTCTGGCCACAGTTCTTGCAAGAATTAAGGCATCTGTCACTGGAGATGGGGGGGAAAGGATCTAGCAAAGGTCCAGTTCAGTCCAATGACTTTAATGCTATAGAAACAACTCATCTGTTTGCAAAGTCAAAAGGCGTGCCTAACACCAGTGCAAACTGCCTCCACTTTCTCCACTCCTCAATTACCCAGTTCTCTTGGCAGTCTCCTCTTCATCGCTCTGAACAGTTAATGGCTCTTTCCAACACCCTCTAAAAATTGTCCATGCTCTTCCAACAGACAGAGTTTTCATATGTGCATTCAACAGATGACCTACAAGGCTATGGAATGAAAATCAACATGTTGATAGGTAATGTTATTTGTTAGCATTCACAAGTCTTATATGTGCCACAAATCCTCTACTGGCAATCAAAGAGGGAACTAAATGCAAGAGAGGGAAAAGAAGCCACTGGGATAGATTGCCTATGAACCAGTTTGCATATATGGTGGCAAACTTCAAGATGACCTAGAGCATATGCTATGCGGCAGTTAGTTCACAGTGAGAGAAATGCCCTACAAAATACAAAAAGAAGACATGAGAAAAAAGTAAATAGAAAAAAAAAAAAGAACTTATTAATTGGTACAGGCAGATTCCTACGACTGTAAAAGAGAACTATTGTTTCCTTGGAAGAAAGTCATCTTCTCGTGAAAAGGCATTCTGGAAAAAGAGAGGCTGATGAGATGAGCTGCAAAGGAAAACTGACCAGCTGTCATGTGAATGAGCTTGCTACCTACTGCTGCAGCAGTCTATAAACGCAGTAACACACCAATACCGCAAGGCACAACAAAAAAGACCTGTAAGGAGGAGACAAAATCCTTTATATTGTTTTTTTCCTGCTTTCCTCTAACCAATATCCTCCCAAGGATAAATAAATAAATAAATGAACAGCCAACCACAGACAGATTGTCTTTGCCAGCATCAACTCATGAAATACCCCTTCAGTGATTAAAATGAAAGTAGGTCAAGCAAGCTTTCCTGATACCCAAAAGACACATTTGCTAAATATTTAGTAGTGCTACAGACTACAGTAAAACTTTCATGTATTGTTCTTTCAACTGTAAGCCAATCTAGGCAGTTTCTAGTAATAGCGACAGAGCTTACTTTTACCATTGCAAGAGGTAAAGTACCGATGTATTTAAGGTCAACATTTCACACACACACACAAAAAAAACCCCCACTTCTTAAAAACAGTCCCCTCTAAGAAAGGCTCTAGATTACTAACTTCCGAGAGCTACTAGAGTCTCTTCAAGAATTTAAAAAAGCTACCACTAAAATAACAGGCAAATTAAAAGCATCAGTTCTGTTTTTACAGAATATCATACTGCCTAAACACAGGAATTCTTCTCAGTAATTAGGGATTTAGCATCGGCATTTTGGAAAGCTTTAAACTAAACTCTGTCAACCTCTTCACAGGAAAAACATCAAAAGATTGCTTCCCAAAGTAAAATTTGCTTATATTTGAAGAACCTGTCAGTATCTCAGAAGAGAAAAATTATCCCAAACATGCAGAATTTGTCCATTTTGTTGAGCTACAAGCTTACTGCCTTCACATCGCTTTCCATTAATGGTAGCGTAGGCACAGTTCATTTTGAGGCAAAGCCAGAGTGTAGGTACTTCCTCCAGTTCCGAATGAAAAGGGAAAAGAAAAAAAATGTAACTCCTGAATCAGGTTCTGTAATTATGAGACTGAAATAATAGAAAGAAAATAACAGGAAAAAAATTACGGTGTCCTTGTATAATGTAATGTGATAAGCCACCAAGAAATTGTAAATAAAAAAACCTGTACCTGTATTTAGGTACTAATGTAAGAACAAACAGAATTATTCATTTTGGCTGAAATTAACAAATTTAATTCTTCTGCCTGTAGGAAATATCTTGGCAGCATCCACACTATTCAAATTACATTGTCTGTACTTAAAATAGAAATATTTAACCTAAAGATGTCTGAACTACCCAAAGTGCCACAGGCTCTTCTGTGAGACCTATGCTGCTTCCACATTTTGTAAAACTTAAGTAGATGCATGATTGCTTGAAGAGAGCACCTTGGAGACTAATGCATGCAGATACCTATGTCCCTGAATTTTAGTAACAAGCTGTGAAAGCAGGCTAATAATCTTCAGGCTGAAGGTAGAGGCTAGTAATCTTCAGACTGAAGGTAGAGACATCAGAATTACAAATCTCATTTTAGATCAATGATCTTTATCCACATATTAAAGGGGTTGGTTGATGAGTACTTACTTATCTTTCTTAATTAAAAAAAATAGAGGGGTTTTACAGGAAGTTTTTGTACCAGTGCAAAGGAACATGCGCACTACAGCACCCTTACAAAGGATTATCAACATTTTACAATCCTAGAGTATGAATACAGTTTTGAAAGTTGCTTTCATATTTTGATTCATGCTTATGCTTAATCAGTATGCCTTTGTTCTTCATACTACCTGATCCAGTAAGTCATTACTGACTGAAAGATGCTGCTTTTTAAAACTGATCTCAGCAGAATTCCAGTTTGGAGGCAGCTAGGTTTTCTTTCCAGCACAAGACGAACCTGTCTACATCTTTTGTAAATCTGCTTAATAGGTCCTTCATTCTCCTCATCAGCTGACAACAGTGTCTTTTACACTTTAAATTTGCTCTGAGGAGGAAAATGCAAAAAGCTAGTTGTTTGCATTATTTGACAGCTATTTTGGTATGCCTCCTTTGAGCTACTGCAAAGTATTCCTTTTGTCTTATATTATTGTTTGATCTTCTATGCAATGAAGCATAAGAAATCTAACTAAACACTTGAGATGTCTGTTTTTCTCCTGTACCATTTCATTGGCCATGAGCATCATTAACATAAGAGTACCTTCATTTTTTCATTTATTCAATGACTCTTTAAGTGTAACCAACCTGACTGGTTAATCTTATTTCCTTCAGACTGTGCAAAAGGAATGGGCAGGCTTGTAAAGGTGGTTATTCTAGAGTACATGACCAAAGCAGGTCTTTCAGTTCTGCTGGCCCTACTCCACTCCCTGTGCAACTCCCAGTTACAAAAAAACATTACTGCTCCCATTCCTCATGATCCCTCAGGATGCTAGGCTGAAGAAAAATTCCCTAAGGGTCAACACACCACACTGGAGATTATGAATACAGTAAGGACTTCTTGAAGCAAAGCTCCAAATTTCAGCTTTGTTTCTTGCATTGCAAAAGAGGACATGCCTTTTAGCCTGGTTTCTCAAGAAAACAAAACTTACTGGAGAGAGAAGGGCAAACACTGAATTTCTGTCATTTCTGCCTTCTCCCTCAACACTGGATCTGTTGAACAGTTTTAACACTGCTTCACATAGGGGAAGAAACCACCAAAAAAATGAAGTTCCTACATGTTTTGTGAAAAATTAGCAGCTGGATAAAGGGAAGTCAGACTCACACCTCTGGAAGCTGGCAGTTACAGCTTTTCAGTTCTACGAGGGGCACCTAGCAGCTGGCCAAGTTGTACATGCATTGCTCCAGACTAGCCACAGCACATACTGTGACAATCAGTTACATTTTCATTTACTTTCTGATTTGGATTTAAATACATTTCCTATTTATAAGCAAATTAAGAACAAAAACTAATTGAGTTTCACTGTATGACCAGTTCAAATTTGGGGAATTTTGTATTTCAGTTTGTTGGGGTTTTAAAACTTGCTAGAAAGCATGACTCTACTTTTGCAGCACATTCTTTTCACAGGTCTTCCAAAGTCTTCCACAGACACATAGCAGAGGCTTAGGCCCTGTCCTGTGCTATATCCAAAGTGAAAATTCTAGAAAACTGCCAAATAAAGATTAATAGTCACCTTTTCCACTTTATATCTAAAGAACATTTAAAATCTTACTTCTTTTAACAACTCGAACATAGTGTTACATTTATCCAAATTATGAGAGTTTTGCCATCAAATTCAGATGAAATACAGTCAAATTCAGATAGTACTGTCTTCAAACTCCGATGACACCATCTCTGTCTATCTTGACACCTTTCTAATGCAAGAAAGAATATAGGAAAATTAAGTACAGTCAGACAGTTAATGCCCAGGCAGAGAAGACCTGTCAAGATGAATCACTGTTAGAGCAGAAAGTCAGTGAAGCATATGCTGTTAACACGCATGGTTGATACCAGCAGGGCTAGAACTTAATCTTGTATCTATATTTTGGGTCACATTCGGTCATGTCTAAAGTTTGGTCTGGAACCAAACAAGTAGGGAGAGAGGAATTGTGATTAACATTTAAATTACAAATACAAAATTAATTTAAAACAAACAAACCAAACCAACCCCAACCCTATCCTACTTCTCGCTATAATCCCCTTTCTGAATGTTAGCTCAAAGTGGACTGGGAAAGCACCACCCACTGGCAATAACTGTAACAGCAGTTCATCTCTAACACAAACCTTGCATGAACGTTTCACAGCAGAAGCAACTTCCGCAACTGCTAACTCTGACCGACAGCCTAAAGTTCTCGAAATGCATCACAATTCATCTTAGTTGTGCAATTATCAGCAAGGATTTCCAGGCAGAATGTAATTTCCTTCGGCTGCTACCAATATGAAGCATTACACTTTTAAGATTGGCATTTTTCAGAGCAAAAGTGAATCAGTTTTTCTTTTCCTCCCACCCAACATACATGATGTATTAGTCCTTATCTTAACAGCAGCCTTCAGTCTAGTCCAAATATTCCCATTCCCCAAGGCTGTAACTGGAAAGAACTGTTTTCTTTTTTAGTTCATAGAGCAACCTTTTTCCTTCTAACTTGGAATGAACACTTAAAAGAACCAAATGAAACATCCAACAGTTATGAAAATAATGAAACAGGCCCTCAGAGTAGAACGTGGTTGATGTTGGAGAGCACAATCTGTTCACTTTCATCATTGTACCATGCAGCAGCTACCATGACAGCACTGACATTTTTAATTGGCTAACAGAAATGGGAGGATGCCTTTAAAACAATAGTACTTCTGCAAAAGAACCTTCATCACTTAACAACAAATGCTATCTTGTGTGTTAATATGCTTAACAGAAGTACTAAAGAAATTGTGTATCAACTGCTTTCATTTTACATTCTGCAATTTCTAACTCGAACCTGAAGGGGGTCTGCATATCCAAAAGCTCACCTACCCTTTCAACAACACAGAGTTCGCCTTAACCCGAGAGGAAAAAAACTGAATCTTCAGTAATACTTAATTGGTTTGATACTTACTCCTTTATCCTCTCATCACCTTTTCAGCTGACAGCTGTAGACAAGATGGACAGTTGCTAAACTGCAATCACAAACTCGGAGTTAATCTGGAATCAACTACTTTGCGTAGCAGCTGTCCTTACACCCATCAAGTATTTTACCTGCATATAAAAATATTTCAGCTAGGTATAGTCCTTACAGTACTTTCACTCATATGTCTCTGTTATACAAAGAATCACTGCAGAAGTGCAAACTGATTTTCAAAATACTATTTTCAAGTGCCCACATCGGTAAGTTTTAATCTAAAAACACTGCTCATGTGTCTACCAACTCCTTTTTTCCACTGCAAATGACAAATTTCTAGCAAAGCTGTACTCCTCCTCCTAACCTTGTAACTCCATCGTTGCTTCCTGCCTCTTTCCTTCTTACCACCAGTCTCCACACTGTCTTCCAGAAGCATCTTTATTTAATACGGTTTAGTTTTCCCCATTTCTCAGCAGCAAGTATCTCAAAAACAGAGAAAGGAACAACTATGGAAAATAGGCTGCAAACTCAGGAAAAAAGCACTTTGATATTATCTTCAGAACCATAAAAGCAAAGACATGTGCATTTTCTATTTCCTTGCAGTAGTTTAAAATACTGAAGAACTTGTCAAGTCAGCTGCAGAGTGCTGACCACTATGTGTAAAGCATTCCAGCATCCAGCACTATGCAAAGCTGTCATATATATCTGTGTGCGTATACTTCAGAGCATTTTCAATCCCTTGAAGCCAAAGCAACATCATAGGAAAAAAATATGCTGGTTATATGTCATATTTTAATCTATATGCCATAACTTAATCTTCAAAGCTTGTTAGATTGGAAAATAAATCACAGACACTGAGAATCTTATTACAATAACCAAAAGTAAATTCTGCTGTATTATGTATGAAAACAAAACAAGATACAGATGTTCAAGGAAATAAATTAGGGTCTGTGATTTCTCATTCACTATGGTTTTGCCTCTACCAGAGATAAAGAACTATCTCAGCTGATTTAATGTGGTTCAGGTTAGTCTCAGCTCCTGACAGGGATGAAGGTTTCAGACTAGGCAACAAAAAAAGAAATAAGGAGAAGAAATCTCATAACCAGATGCTACTCCTAGAAGATGACTGTCTGGGAATATATTTATATAAATAGAAAAATAAGTCTGGTTTTTCTATTAAAAACTGCATTTTAGATATGTATTTCTTAAATCATGTTGCACTTAACTTTCCAGCCATGTTTTAAGTCAGTTCTGAAAATATGATCGTATCTCCAGCATAAGTGATAGCTGCTCAAGACATGAGGAGCAATAGCAAGTCCATGAGCAGTTAACATACCCACCCCAGCAAATGCTTAGCTATAAACATGTAAGTAACCTTCTGAAATTACTGAGAAACAAACTTAAATTTATCTGCAGGACCGGATCATATGTGCAACGGAATACAATCATGCAGCTTTAATGCAGAAGAGAGTATCCGACTATTAACTGTTTAAAGAATAAGTTTAATACATTTTAAATGCACCTTGTTCTATTTGCTGAGATAGTAACAGGGGAAAAGGATTTGTCAGTCCTTATATTCCACCTCTAGTGCAAATTTTACATGTTTTTAAATTAAATTCTTACTATCCCTCTCTGGATTATGACAAACTGTTGTGATTAATGGTGTTGCTCTGCAATTCCAGGATTATGCTGAAAAGTGACAAACTACTCAATGGTCTTTATGCCAGCACAGCAGACACTTCACAGAAATAGAACAAACAAGAATCAAAAGAAGGTGCACAGACATTACTTTAAAATTATTTTATCTCATCAATCTTCACTTTGAGAGAAAAGGAAATGTGTAGTCAAGTGATAATGTAATGTGTTCCCATGTTTAACAGTGATAAAAAACAAACTTACAGCCTGGTTTTAGATATCTGATTGCAGAGTAGACATTTTCTTAACTGCAAAAATAAACCAGTGTGTGTTGTAGCACAGTCCCCCCACCCAAAAGTTGTCTGTGTAAGAGATTAAATAGACATAAAATTAGAACCCTGAACTAGAAACACAAGAACATGCTGTTCTTTTTTCCATCTTTAATCATGCTTTTGAGACATCCATTTAGCATCACGAATATTATCCCTACAATTACAGATGAACATTTGAAATGCATATTGTCTTGTATGCTATTTCCTGTCTGGAAAATACTTGAATCAGTCACAAAAGTAGTCTATGTGTAAGAAAAGAAACAAAGGCTGAGAAGACAAGCCTACATAAGTTCCCAAGTAGATCTCAGAAACTGATCAGTGCTGCTAATGCATTTTATGCATAGAAATCAATAAGTATTTTGTAGAGTTTCAAGAAAAACTAAGTATAGAGAAACATCACCTTGCCAGCAAGGCCTAGCAGAACTCCTAACTTCAAGCATACGCATTATCTTCATGAAAGCATTAGGGAAAGTGTTTGAGGAGTAATACTATTAGAAAGCTCAAAATACATCTGATGCATCTCTAAGGAGAGATAAAAATTAAAGTTGGGTGGTTTTGACAGTTCTAGGCATGTCCTTTATACTTTGCTAGTACCACAGAAAAATACTACTTACGTATTAACATACAGAGAAAGAAAAAACAAGGTGTTTTTCTGATGGATTTAGCTTTCTATAGACCCAGGATCATCTAAGCATTAGTTTAGTCCAAAAACTGCAAATCAGGTTGAAGAGACCTCCAGAACCCTCCCAGCATGGAGACTGCCAGACAAACATGCAGTGTTCAGACAGAAGCAGTAGATATGTTGATACGCAAATACAAGATTAAGTCCTGGTTAAACAGATAAAACACACTTATAATTCTGCCTCTATAATTTAGTATTTTTAATTTTTTTTTTCCAGACACGCAATCCATTTCACTTTTTATACAACAGAAACTCATGTCTGGAGCTGTGGGAAACTTCCAGGTCCTACAGCTGCTACACATGAAGGCCCGAGAGCAATTATTTGCATAGTTGTGTTCCAAGAGAGCATTTGTAAAATTAAGCACATGCACGAAAAAGGCCAAGGCTTCAGACTTTTCCCTTTAACCTCGCATTTGAGGCCTTGTTGTTAAAATTCCCACGTCATTAGCTTAGAAGCCTGTGGGCACGGGAGGCTGCACAGGTGGGCAAAAAGTCCCCGGCACCTTCTGAACTACTGTGTTACAAGAGATCCCTGCAACACCCACCTGCTCCCCCGGGTCTGCAGCACAGGGAGGATCACCATTTCCCCACAGTGTGTCAAGTTCCCTGCCCAAACCACCCATCCTAGTATCAGAGAATCATTTCAGTTTAAAGAGACTTTTAAACATCCAAGTCCAACCGTTAACCCAATGCTGCCAAGTCACCACTACACCAACATCCCTCAGTAACACATTTATGAGGCTTATAAAATACCTCCAGGGATGGCGACTCGACCACTTTCCTGCACTGCCTATTCCAGGGACTGGCAATCCTTTCATTGAAGAAATTTTTCCAAATATCCAACGTAAACCTGCCCTAGCACAACTTGAGGCCGTTTCTTCTTGTCCTACTGCATGTTACTTCGGAGTTAAGAGGGACCCTCACCTCTCTACAACCTCCTTTCAAGGGAGTTGTAGAAAGTGAAAGGATCTCCACTGAGCCTCCTTTTCTCCATGCTAAACAACTCCACTTCCCTCAGCTGCTCCTCAGATTTAGGATCACCACCTTCGCTGCTCTTCTCTGGACACGTTCCAGCACCTCAGTGTCCTTTTTGGAACAAGAGGCCCAAAACGAGACCCCATTATCTCTGAACTCCTCTAGCAGTGAAGCTGCTTCTCTGAAGCCCCCTGACTCCTGCAGCTGTTGCGGCCACCTCGGAGGCTAACAGGGCGACCAGAGTCCCGAGCCCCCGGCCCCGCCGTCCTCAGCCCGGCTCGCTGCCGTTCCTACCTGCTCACCCCCCCGACCACCGGGGCTCCCGCAGCGCCGCGTCCCTCCGCACCTGCCCTTTTTTGGGCTGCGAGCGTGCCTTTTCCGTCAAGGCAACATCACTTCCCGTACGGCCCGAGGTAGGGGCGGGAACGGCCCCTCCCGGCGCGGGGCAGCCGCGGGCAGGGCCGGGCCGGCCTGGCAGCACCGCCCCGGCGCGGCTCGGCTCGGCCTTCCCCACATTGGTAACGCGGAGTGGGCCAGGGATACGGCCCCGGGGGCAGCACCGCTACGCTGCTCAGACTCTGCTGCCATGCAGAAGGCCGTTTTCAGTTACACAGGCTGGCTCTTCAGCCGCACGCCTCCTCATTCCTCCATGACGCCACACACAGCTTAAGAAATTTTTGAGAGGCAGAACAGGTTCTGAGGAGGAAATACGTGGGGCCACCAGGTTCGTGTCCACCACGGTGGATTTCGTGGTTCCTCCGCCGCCTTCTGGGTGCCTTCCCCTGCAGGAGGAAAGTACTCTGTGCTCTCATAGCTTAACTTCGAGTCCAGCAGTCTCAAGAATTCTGCAAGCAGTCTTTACCTCAGGTGCCTCAACAGCCAATTCTGTCTGCCTCAGTTCAGACATCTCCTTCTTGAGACTTTTCAAAATCAACTTCTATCGTCATGGACAAACTTCCAGCAATTACACTTGCAAAGAAAATGCCTTCTAGACTTGTTACCCCTTTTTAAAGTAGCATTTTCAATATATTATGGTCTTGAAAACAAAGGGAACTGCTAGAGTAACCACATTTTCTATCCTAACACTCATCACAGGCTTCTAGCGTTTCAGCACATCCAAACTAGATTTGTCACAGTTAACTGCACCACCTTCCCGTCCACCTTCTACTGCTCTTCTGGGAAATCTATGCACTGCCCCCGGCTGCATTTAAAGGCACATTCCAGGGAGGGATTTCCCCCGCCTCAAGCTGTCTACATGGATTCTGTGTTAAAACAAGGATCTGACAGAAGTTCCTCCAAAAATCTGCAAGTTTGGGTTTCCTTTTAAAGTCCTGAAATACCTGCTGTTCTAATTTCTCCGAGTCTTGGATTCTGTTTTGCCAGACTGACCCACACACGTTACAGTATCAATGCTGTCCTGCTGAGCTACACTCTGGAACACTTCTCCACGTAGAACCTGACTTTCAGGCAATATTATCTATTAAATACCCACTCTGGTCTCATTCTGTCAGGAACAACGATGTGTGGTACATGTGTGGGCATATATAAGCTAAGGACTTCAAAGTTGCCTCTTCTCAGCTATCAGTACCACTGCATTCCCAACAGAATGGACTGAGAACTGAAACAGTGACAAGCAGACAAAAAATGGTGTTTATTGCCTGTAGGATCAGATGAGACACAATAAAAAAACCAAACTAACCCCGAACCATGGAGAATGACTGTACCACAGGGACCTTCTTTGTCCAGTTCCTTGGTGGTTATTTAAAGACTTGAAGACGCACTTTTAAACAGAATTTTATACACAGCTCAACATTCACGTCGTTACAGACTGGTACCAAGCACAAACTTTGGCAGTTACGTCTTCGAGCGGCAGATTGCATCAGGGCAGGGCCAGGCTGCAGAGGAAGCCGCTCGGGGCCGCCGCGGCTGGCGCACGGCGCGAGGGCCCTTCCTCGCCCGCCGACGAACGCTGCGCCTTCGCGGGAGCATCGGACACCATCACCTCTGACAGGGGTACACGCAGGTCCGGGCAGCGAGGGAGGCGGCGCGGCTCTCACGACTACCTCAGGGCCTCTTCGCCGCCGCGGCGTCCGCTGGCGGCTCCGCCGCGCCCTCGCAGGCCTGCTGGGGTCCGGGCGACTGGAACATCGGCCGGTAGATATAGACCCCGCTTACCACGCCGAGCGCCACGGCCACCGCCACTTGCGGCAGCGGCAGCCTCCCCCACATGCCGCCAGGCGGCGCTGCCGCACCCACAGACACGCGTGACAATCCCGCGGCCTCTCGCCGCCCCTCGGCGGCACCCTCGCTCCCGGCGGGGAGAGGCCACAGTGTTCGGCGTCCTTCCTGTTCCGGGAGTGCTTCGCCTCACGGACCTAGGCTGCACTATGCCGGACCCCTCACCTGAAGGACGAGAGAGCACAGAGCAAAGCCCTTCCGTTCGCTAGAGTGACCGGAAGGAAGTGCCGGCGGTGTCACCGCGGCTGAAGGTTGCGCATGCGCCGCTGCCGCGGGAGGCCTGGCGGCGCAGATGGAGACATCCGGCGGGCTGCTGGCGCGGAGGCTGGAAGTAGTGCGGCTCCGCAAGCGGCGGTCGGTGCTGTATAGCACCCCTGGCGGGGTCTCCGGGCAAAGAGGAGCCGGTAAGCGGAGCGAAGGGGCGGGGCTGGGCTGCCGGCGCCGGGCTAGCGGCGCCCCTCGGAGGGAGCACTAACAGACTGTCCCACAGTAGCTTCCGCAGGCGCTGTCAGCGGGCCGGCACGGCTGCTGGCTTTTACCGTGGCTCTGCGGACGCTCAACTGCTTCTTCGTTCAGACCAGCTTCGTCCCGGACGAGTATTGGCAGTCGCTGGAGGTCGCTCACCGCATGGTCTTCAAATATCCTTGGCGGTGCCAGCCTCTCGCCGGTCCTCGCAGCCCCCGCACTGTCGCTCCCTGCTGCCCGGATCCTGTACTGGCCCTGCGTGACTCGGGAATCGTTGCGGCCGCGTCGTGAGTGGGAGGAGGGCAGAGATTTCTAGGGCAGCGAGGTGTTAAATTGGCCAGTAACAGAAAACTCACTGTGCTTGGCTACATGGGTAAATGTCTCGACCTGGATAAAGCCTGAAGAAAACCGCTCGAATGAACCTTGTTGGTTCAGCTTTTCTATATCTATCCTTAATATTAATAATTATGGGTACCTAACTTGGGAATGGGCACATGGCCTAAGAGGATATTCATACCCACTGATCTTTGCAACCATCTACAAAGCTTTACAGCTCTTGGGCTTGGATGATGTTAAGCTGCTGGTGAGTATTGTGAAAAGCACATCAGAAAGTAAAGCCTTGAATCTGGCACAGAGATCTCACCAAAGTGTTTTGCATGAGTGCAGAACTCGTAGATCTAGTCACAGTTCCGTTGTTTGTGACTAGAGAGGATTATTCTTGGCGTGTGTCAGTCTCATTTAGCTTCATACTGATACTGTTAGTTGCCACTTCAAAATTGCTCCATGGTTCAGTTTTTCAAAGTGTTTAATAAGACACAGTTATACTCTAAATAGAAACAGCCTCATATGATTCCTACTGGAGATGAATGGCGAGGAATTCTACTTTTGATTTCTAAACACTTCCAGCTGAACTTTAGACTTCTTTTGGCATAAATACTAGTTTTACCAAAGGATCTCACAATTTATTATTTTTAATAATAAAAAAGCCACAGGGAATTCTCACCAGTGTTTTCATAGTCATTCAGTAATTTAGTAGTCCTCTCTTTGAACTTGGAATGTATAGGTTTGTTGTGAGTAAAAAGTTCTCTCTGCTTATATAGATATGGGTCCCTAGACTTGGACAGGCAGTGCTGGCAGCTTTTGCTGATGTGAAGCTTTACTCACTAGTGCAACACCTTGAAAATGCAGAAATGGCAAAGTGTGTGGTGAGTTTCAAGCCTTCAAAAAAAGTTATGCATGTTAAGAAACACCACTTGTTCCAGTACAAACAACAGCAAAGTGGTACTGTCACACCCTGAAGAATTATCACCTTCATTTAAAACTACAGTATTTGTTTTAACAATTCTCCTGTTGTTCATAACTATTTTCAGTACTTCTGCCAGCTGTGTTCCTGGTTTACATGGTATGCCTGTACCAGAACTCTAACAAACACCATGGAAACTCTTCTTACCATTTTTGCTCTTTCCTACTATCCGATAAAAGGTTCCAAGATGGGAAGCAGGTGAGAAACTTTCTACTACCACTACTGGGTTTTTGGCTTGGGATAACACAGATTTTTAAAATGCTCGGTTTTTATCTTAAAATATAATGCAACCAAACCCTCCTCATTCATGTAGCAAGAGATCAGGGAAGGAATGGCAGGTGTGGCATTTCCTATAAGACTATTTTGAAGCCGTAATATAGCTGGTATGTAAATTTGCTCCTCTCTGTTTCTCTCAAGCAAAGTATCACTTTCAAGGAAACATTAAAGAACTGGAATTTATGGGAACTGAGGAATAAATAACTAAAACTTGTTTGGGTTCAGATACAGGTAAATTTGTGGTCACGGCTTTCTTTTACCAGCTAACTATTTTAAAGCAAGTACATGCCTCTAATTGGCAACTTACACTGCTGGCAGCTTTCCAAGCAAAGCAGACTATCTGCATCCAGAGAATCAAAGTTACCTGCAGTATGAGAAACTTCGGTCAGAGACACAACAGTATTTATACACTCTTGAAATGTCACCATCTGCAAAAGAACTGACCAAGCCATTTGATATCTGATTTTCTTACGTTCCTTCCTCCTAGCTGCAAATACTTAGCTTTGGTAGCACTTGCAATTATTATTCGTCCCACTGCTATTATCCCATGGATACCTTTGGTCTTCAGACATTTTTTGCAAGAACAGAGGAAAGCAGACCTTATCCTACACAACTACATTCCAGTTGGGTAAGTTCTTTCTGAGTTTAAACTCTGACTGTACACAGCTGTATCAATATTTTACAGCCACAAATGTGAACAACCAAAAAAAAAGCTGATTTTATGTAAGAACAAGGGGAAAATAGAGTCCTTCTGCTGAAGTTTAAATAAGGGGCATTCTTCCTTTAAATTAACATGTATGCTGCAAAAAAAGCACTAGGAGAGGTTTTATGAGGGTGAGACATGACAGCATTCCATTTTAATCTGCGATTGTGCTAAGAATACCAGGTGATGGCAACTGGCCGCTGTAAAATGGCTATGAGTATGAATAACATCAAAAAATGGAGGAATCGGGGAGTTTTGACAGCTGTTTGGAGTAGAATCTGATACAAAACCAATTTAGGCTGTATCAGTGCAACCAACTTTCCATTTTTGCAGATTGGTTACAGTAGGAACCTCTTTAATAATTGACCGCATGTTTTTTGGTGAGGTAAGTTGTTTTAACTTATAAGAATAAGGCTGGAGTTCTGCATTTGAACATGGATGGTTGTTTCAGACTTCTCTAACTCCTGTTATTTCTGTGACTGTGTCTGGCCTATCATGTCTAAATACATCCTGAGCCATAAACACAGTTCTTTTAAATGATGGACTGTTACTTAAAATCGGTATGCTCAGCTCTCAACACATAATACTTCTCAACAAACTACAAAGCTTACTCATTACTGTGTTTAACTACTAAATATAGGAAGTCTGTGATGAGTCTTATTAGAAAAAAAAAAAATCAAGTATGAATGAAAATGCTGTATCATTTAAAGCCAGTAACGACCTTGTAATTCCATTTAACTGTTGGGTTTCACTTTTTGATTTGTATTTAACCTTGCCCCCCCACCTTCCCTACATCCCCCAGTGGATACTGGTTCAGCTGAACTTCTTGAAATTCAACGTGCTGCAGAATTTGGGAACATTTTACGGATCTCATCCTTGGCATTGGTACTTCACTCAGGGATTACCAGTCATCCTGGGTACCCATCTGCCTTTCTTTATTCATGGCTGTGTGCTGGCACCAAAAAGGTATCGCATCTTTCTAATGGCAGTGATTTGGACAGTGTTGGTATACAGGTAAATTCTCCTAAGTGTAACTACTGTCTTCACTGATTGCGTTCTTTTCAAAGCTTATGTCCTCTCTAGAACAAAAAAACATAGCATTCAAGTTAAGGGATAGAAAACTTCAAATTATTCAAGTACTTTAGGGAATGCAGCCAATTATATAATGGGTTCTAGAATTTTATGCAGTATGTTTGGTAATAATAAGTAATATTTTTAGAATTGATTAGACCCTTAAAGAATAAAGTAATTTGGCATGAAATTTAGTGGGGAAAAAAACAACATCATTCAACAGGTGTTTAGGCAACAATAGGAAATCGTGTTTTACTACATGCCTGCTAAGAAAAATACTATTCCATTTGGTACTTTAGTTCATCCACAGTAAAATGAGAGGTTCTTAGGCCTCCAAAACTTACCCCATTCACAAGTCTACAGACAGCTTTTAACATTTATGATAGGAGTCTGTCTCAAACTAGAGAAGTAAAAGGTAAGCTGTTTCTGAAACATGAGAATTAACTGTAGTTTAAGTGAGAGACACTTTTGGACAGGAAAAGATACAGGAAATCAGTAAATACTAAGTAAGAAATGGTATGGCAATAAATGTACTACTACAGTAGTCACAGAATACAGAAAATCAGAACTGAGGCTACAAATGCCATCTTGGCTTCTGGATATAGCTCTGCTGGGTTTAGGCCTTTACCTCCTTTAGTCTTGTAAGAACCTGTTTGGCTCCTGTGACACAGGTCTTGCAGTATTCCCCCAAAAAGCCTTCAAAGGAGGCACAGGAAATTGTGTAAAGTTGTATTAACAGAAGTGAAAGTACCTTGTTAGATACAAATGCGTGCCTGAATCTTACCCTCTCCTCCACACTTCTTACAGTGTTTTATTAGAGGGCAAATTGGTGAAATACCAGCTAAGCAGCTATTTCTAGGAATCACAGAATCAGACCACTTAATTGCTAGACCAATAGCCAGGTGCTTTTATTAGTGCTTGGTTTAAACTGACCAAATAAGTCTCCAATTGAACGTACTTAAAAAGTGACAGTTCGGATTTTTACTGCAAACTGCTTCAATGCTAAGAGCTTCTTAGTACATGGAAATGCTTTTCTTCCAGTCCCCCATGCTCTATCACATACTCTTGTCAACAGAACTGATGCATTTCATTTTCTCACTGTACTACTATCTGCTTTATTACAGCATGCTGAGCCATAAAGAATTCAGGTTCATCTATCCAGTAATGCCATTTTGCATGTTTTTTTGCGGTAAGCATTAGTTTCGAGTGTCTTGCAACCTTCCCTGTGTTTAATTTTTACCTAAAAAGAGATTGTTATAGTCAGTGTAGGTATTTGACAAAGAATTCTTAGAACTAGCCTCATCATTTCTTACAGCTAGGGAAAAAGAAAGAAAGGGGGAAAGCAAAATAGGGAACAGTGAGTGACTGAAACATAGGTGGAAAAATGTACTTCCTGCAAAACATGAAGAAATTGCCTCAGCGACTCCTAATATTTTAGCAATGTCAGCCTTGCAGTGAATTTTTTCCGTGTCTCCTTTGCAGTATTTTTCAACCCACTTGTCTCAGATATTCCTGACAAACACCTTTGAGTATGCAACGAAAAATATTCAAAAGCTAAAACGATCCTTTTCTACGTTCAGGTGTGTTAGCAAACGATGGTAGTTGTGCATCTCTTCTTTACTGCCCAGAACAGTTAAATGTCACAGCTTTTTCCTTCAGGCATCATAAGGTGAAATTGATAAAACAGGAGTAAGACCACTAAACTAATGTGGTTAATGGAAAGAAAATCTTACCACAATTTAAATTGGAAATTACATTGCTTTTTCTAACAAGTATTTTTCTGATACTCTGAATACTTTAGAAGTTTTTGTTATTTATCTATTTTTCCTGTTTTGTGGGCTTTTTCTTTTGAACACAGAATAAGCCTAATAAGCAAATAATTTGTATTTTACAAAACTAGGTATTATACTGTATCTAAAGGAAGAGTAAAATCACAATGTGAAGTCTAGCATGCTGAAAAGATGGAAAGTTATAGAACACAAAGCTTTAGTTTAAATGAAAGTTCAAACAGATGAATCAAAGAAAACTGTAGCTTTCTTTAACCTGTTTTACTAGTCTAAACAAAAGTAAATCAATACTTTTGCACTCTGCTAAGATGAAATACTTACTTGGCATAGTTCAGTAGCAGATTTCAGGTGAGCTAGTTCTACCTCACATGGAGAAAAATTCCATCAGACCACTTTTTTTTGTGTGTGTGTGTTAATGTTCCGTGATGAATGAATTAATCTACTTATCATCTGTTTGGATACTTAGTAAAGAAAAAGATGACCAAAGTTATATCTGATAACTCAGTGGTTACAGTGAGGTCTTTAATTTGTGCAAAACATAAATAAAGGCATGACTTTCAAAGTAAATTTCAAGCACACTTAAAGACAAGCTAAAAGCATTTGACAAAAGCAATTAAAGTATGCCTGTAACAGAATGTTTCTACTTTGTGTGTGTTTCAAACACATCTCAGATGGAACTTCAATCCCATCTGAAATAAAGATCTGCAATTTGTCAGAACAGACCAACTGAAGACTAATTAAACTTACTTTTGTAACAGGCTTACTCTTGTTTCTTGTGATTCAGTAAAGGTAGTCACAGAGATAAGCTGAAGAAAATATTTATACCTCCTAATACTGACAAGCACGATTTAGTAAGGGTTTTCAGATTGGTTGCAACATGAAACAGTCTTTTGTGCCGGATTCATCTAAGTTATGGTTATGAGAAAGAGGTTTATACAGCGATCTCCAACCAGGAGAAATGTCCCTCAAGGAAAGTATGAAAGAACAGGCAGAGATGGGAAAAGATGGAGAAGTAAGCTTTTCCAAGGATAGCAGCTTGAAAATTCATACGGGAATGCCGTAGCTTTCAGCATGTTAGAGAAAAAGAGTACCACAGCCATGCCAAAGCACACCTAGTTACCATTTATTCTGGCTCTACTTGAGCATACAGGAATCTGAATGCAACATTAATTTCCCCACAAAAAGCTAAAATTAATCTCTAAAGAGACAAAGCACTGGCTTTGAAATTGTATTTCTGTACTTCAGAAGACAGATACAGGGTTAACGTTAGACTGTTAAATCCAAAAGCTAATAAGGGCAAAACCTAACCTCTGAATTTCCATTCAAAGAATAAAGACTAAAAGAACATTGTATTAAAATACCTAAAAGCAAGGTATTGTTAGGAACCGAGTAGTGGTTTTCCACTGTTAGGCTACTTTCAGAAATACTGTGGATACTGTTTGTGTTTGCTTATCTCTGAAACTTACTCAAGTTTTCCTGTAGGATATTCTTTGAAACACCTGAAAACATGGAAGAAATCTGCAGCAAGTTGCCTACTTTTATCAAATTTACTCCCAGCTCTGTATACAGGCTTGATTCACCAGCGAGGCTCTCTTGATGTTATGAGTCACATACAGCAACTCTGTAATGACTCTTACCAGTCACAAGCTTCTGTCTTGATCCTGATGCCATGCCATTCTACTCCATTTTACAGGTATTAAAATAGTTCACACTATACTATATTAAAATCTATACACTTAGGCAAGAAATTACCTTTTCCCCTAAGCTTAATAAATTGAGATGGATAAACATATACAGGATGAGTTTTTATTTTCTACAGTTACTACAGAATGAATAGGGGAAATAAGCCAAATGCTTGTAGCACATAGGTGCTGTTCAGCACCTATGCTTTATTCAGTTTTTGCAAAATAGCTTTGTGATAGGATTTACAGTGAGTTTTGTGACTTTTGAAAGACACACTGCTCCATTATGGTAACCTTTGTAGCAAAACTAAAGGCTAATTGTAACATCGAACTATGCTAAAGCATAAAGAAATGTAATTTCAACATACAATGACTGAGGTCACTGTTTCCAAAAGTTTAATAAATTGTGGCAAGTAAACAAAACATCAAAGCAGATACAAGCAGTGAAGCTGATACGGAAAAGTACTTTTTTAATAAAGTCATTTTATGCAAGTGGTATTTTTATTAAAATGTATCTGCTTTTTGTGAACTAATAGTCACAGCATTTGTTCTACTTTTGCTTTCATGTGAAGTAGAGAGGGAATTAAATAGGACTTTAGGGGAAAACCACAACTAATCCATTTTGGTTTTGACTGAGGTATCTTTAAGTGGTGAGTCATTTCGTATCTGTGATTCTGGTCAGTTTATCCTCAAGTGGGGTGTTTTTTATTGTTTTCTTTTTCTCCCTAGTCATGTTCACTGCCCTCTAAAAATGAGATTCCTTCAGTGTCCCCCAGACCTAACTGGAAATGAGAGCTATATTGATGAAGCAGATGTATTTTACTCTAATCCAGTTGGTTGGCTTAACAAGGAGTTTTACGACGACACATTATTACCCAGTCACTTGATCATCTTCAGTGTACTAGAACAGGTATGGTAACTGCAAGATAAGCAAACTAGTTCTGAGATCATTAAAAATAAATTAGGGGAGAGTTAATAGCTAAGATTTTTCTAAAACTGTCCACAAGTTTTCAAAACATAGCTTAAATTAAAATTGAACCCTGTAGTCCATAATGTCATTTCAGTGATATATACTTAACATGTAGGTATGTCTCCTCTGTATGAATTCTACACAGCATAAAGTAGTATTTCATGGAATTCTTGTCAAGCCATACTAGAACAAATGTGCCATCTGTTCCCAGAACCATATACTTTTAAGTAACTTACAGTGACAAGAAAAAAGCCTGTTGTCAGAGCACCATTTCCCCTCAACTATTTTATGAAGCACACATACTGAAAACAAATGTATGGTAAATACCCATGCTGGATGAGATCAAACAGTATAGGTACCTCTCTCTTTTTAGTAGTCTTTCCTGAAGTAGAGGATAAAATTTTGACGGGACAAAGGTATTGATAGTTTTCAGAAGACTCTGGAACACTTTTCTGAAACTCTCAGTGACACTTCCTGACTGTGGAAACTAATCTATGTTCATTTACAGGAAATATCATCATTTCTAGCTTTAAAGGGCTATGAGAAAACAGCCACTGTCTTTCACACTCATGTACCTCAGGGACGAGTTGGAAGCCACATCTATGTCTACAGGAAAACACCCTGAAATGGATCATACTTGAAGATCAGTTTCCAGACTGAAGACCTAATAAGATCAGTTTTGCATAGCAGTACTGTGGCTTACAAGATCCTGTACTGCAGTGAGTATAGAGTCTAAAAGCGGGTAAGTCAAATGGGGAAGTCTGATTAAGGAGTCCCTGGCTGTCTGAAAACAAACTTCTTCCTGAAGGCAACTTCATTAGCAGTATGGATGGGTGGGAGTGATGTGTGCCCTTAAAACATTAGAGCATCAGGAAAACCAAAGTTGCCATGTAACTACTTCATAAGAAAGTAGACAAGACTGTACCATTTTTATAGAACTGTACAATTAATGCTAGGTTTGTTTTATAAATAAAGTCTTTTACCCACAATATCTCTTTATTTTTCTTACACAATATGCATTTCAAGTGCTTAAAGCTGATTAGAATGCAGCACAGCAAATTCTTCACAATTTAACAAGCTCTTGACCCCTCCCCCCCCTGCCAAAGACAAGAAGCAAGTATAAGATTACAGAACACTAACAAATACATTATCATAATGTAGACTTATTTTTTGAAGGATGAGATGAAGTTAGTATACCAAACTTTGGAGTTAATTATTCATACATTATGCATGACTCAAGCTTGAACTACACTAATGTAATGCAATTAAGCATATTTTTCATACACAAGTCATTGCATGCCTAGTTTCTGTAACAATACTGCTGACACCCAAACTCATCACTTCCAAAAAACAGTTAAAGCAACAGTACAGAATATGCAAATTAGAAAGCTTGACCTCTGCCTTTTAACAAAAATGTGTAAAAATCAAATTATTTAGAGAAAAAGCTTGCATCTTACTGCTTTGCTGAAAAACAGTTACTTTCTGGAGAGGATGTGAATTCTAATCTTACCATAAATTACTCAATATTTTGGATCAAAGGGTAATTGCCCCAATTCTATTTCAAGGTTTGCCATGTGTCTTCCATTAGTGCGACCATGTTTATGCCATTTACCTTCTCTTTTATTACGGTAGTGGGACTTCTGAGCTTGTTTTTCATGTCTGGAACTTTCAGTTTGTGTAAAAGGTGGTCTTTTAGGTCGACTGCAAGGAATAAAAAAAAAAAAAAAAAAAAAAGAAGGCGCTTATTACTACTCTTAGGAAAGCACCCCTAAAAGCATTTTGAAACACAATTACATTGTCAAGAACAGCTTTTAACATGCTGAGGTTGACTGAGAAGAAAACAAAATTAGTCTTTTCTTTTGTAAGCAAAAGGGAAGGGGGTGGTATTTAAGTCATCAGTAAAATGGTGTATTTAAAAGATACAGTTTTTAAAAACCAAAAATGCTCTGCAGCTGGTTGAATCATAGAATGGTAAGGTTGGAAGGGACCTCAAGGATCATCTAGTTCCAACCCCCTGCCATAGGCAGGGACACCTCCCACTAGTACAGGTTACTCAAGGCCTCATCCAACCTGGCCTTGAACACCTCCAGGGAGGGAGTAGCCACAACCTCCCTGGGCAACCTGTTCCAGTGCCTCACCACCCTCACTGTAAAGAACTTCCTCCTAACATCTAGCCTAAACCTTCCCTCTGCCAGTTTAAACCCATTGCCCCTAGTCCTGTCATTGCAAGACCTTGTAAATAGTCCCTCCCCAGCCTTCCTGTAGGCCCCCTTCAGATACTGGAAGGCTAAAGTTCTTTTTAGCACAAAAGTTGCCTGAAGTTCTTTTTAGAACAAAGTTGTTTGATTATCCCAACTGTGATGTCTGAGTGAGATTTATCTATTTTTCTGTTATTTTATTACATTCTGGTTTATAAAAACAATACAACATTACAGACCTTTAGGAAAAACATGCTTTGTGCAAACATGGGTACTGCAAAAATTTTCCCATACAGTAAGTACAGTGAGAGGGGGCACTGGCAAAACACTTGGTCACTTGCTGCAGGTTTTGATGCTAGCAGTCCCCTTACACTACATGCTGTTATCACATGTCCAGTATCTCTAGCATTCTGCTAAGCTAAAGCTATTTTCACCCTCCATATCATACAAGCCTTTGTATAATATCAAAAATTACACTGCAATTTTTATGCAAACTGAAGTGCTCAAACATTAAGCATTTAAGGTTCATTTTAATAATAAATTACTAAGAAGAACTGTAAGTAATAATGTAAAAACTTGTGTTGCCAAAACTACACATT
Organism: Ramphastos sulfuratus; assembly: GCA_013399055.1. Taxonomy (NCBI): domain Eukaryota; kingdom Metazoa; phylum Chordata; class Aves; order Piciformes; family Ramphastidae; genus Ramphastos; species Ramphastos sulfuratus. The sequence continues at coordinate 81,031 of WBNM01026399.1, forward strand.
AAAATGGCTGGTTGATAGCTGGTAAGAGTATCACCCTCACAGTTTAACTTTGAAAGGAAAAGTACCACCTCACATAATATTTAGTAACCCCAAAGTATTCAGACTTCCTGCTGTAATAACACATACGAAATAATAATACAAGTCCAAAAGAGAAACTTGACTGAAAAAGTGGACTTTTATCCAAATACTTAATATGCTTTGCACTGAATACCAGCACAGGGAAAAAAGTCTGTCATGGCTACAAGGACAACTTCTTGTGTATTATAAATAAATTCATATACTGCTTTTTTTTCTTACCTGAATAAACATTAGCACAAACGATTATATAGCAAATTTTCTAATAGCAATATTGAAAGCCACATAAAGTATACACATAAATGTTCCATACATTATATTAAGGCTGTTTCCTTAATTTTCTTTCACCAAAGTCTAGGCAGTAGAAACAGTCCACAATACATATTGCTTCTCTGGGCCAGCCAGGCAGCACACCACAACTGCTCTGTAGAAGCCCCAAGAATACCATTAGGTCCAGGAAATTAACAGGAGGCAATTTACACCAAGGACTTTTGCAGGCAAGACTGAACAAAATTTAGGCCAAGGATATGAACTAAAGCCTGTCATTGGAGCAGCTCTGCTCTGGGCATACAGACTTAACACAGTATTATGCAAAGCTACAAGAGAGTAGTGGAATTCCTGAAAAGCCAGCAGGGAATATACCTGCCAGAACTCAACTCTGAGACTGCTCAAATATATCCCAAAAGCTTTCTCATTCAGAAAAGGACAAGGAAGTCTTTGTTAATGCTTTTACTGATGTAGTTACTCATCGCATCAGACAGGCAATCACAGTTGTTCGGTCTAAGGTAATCCTAGCAGTTAGAGTTTTCTAAAGAACTCTGTAGAAATGCTAAGATTCTGCTATGTACGGTAGATGTGTAGTGTTGCCCAAACTAATACACACCAAACTGATAGGTAAGATACTACAGATCCACTTCACAGAACACAATCTAGTATTTTCATTGAATCCTAAAGAAAACCTAGCATGTATACATAGACATACGCATAAAGGCTAGAAGACCACCAATTAGAACAAGGATATTTGCTGTCTTTATAAAGGCCACTTCATTTGTTAATAAGTTCAGGAAATATGGAAACAAACCTCGGTCCATATTGGGGTGAATTATCATAATGGAAGTAGTATCTGTAGATGTATTTGTCCAAATCATCAAAAATATTTTCATTACTATTTTGGTATTCCTTCATATCTTCCAGGTAATCCTTGACATCATTAACAAAATCAGTGAAGAGCATCTGGTCATGTATAAATAACCCATTGTGAAAAAATTTATTGATGAAACTTTCTAGTTCTCTCCAGTGATGAAAGTTATGTACAACTTGCTGCAAGTATTTTTTCATTAGCCGGTTAAATTCATCCACCCTGATAGGATCTGACACTCTGTTAAAGAGACTAATGAATTCTTGATGAGCACATTCAAAAATACCAGAGCAGCCCTTTAGGACAAACTGATGCTTTCTGTTACACAAAGGATCGCTCAGACATTTCTGTGAATCTGTGTCTCTTTCAAATGTAAACGGACGTTTTCTTCCATCTTTGAATTCTTTTGCCGTGTTAGGTCCCCTGTAATGTGTGTGTTTCTGGTTCTGGTAAGAGTTATGTTCTCTGTAAAAAGTTCGTGCTTTCTTGTTTGCCTCTTGTCTTTTATCATTCGATGACTTCTTTTCATCGAAGATGTTTTTTGTGGTATCTTTGAACTGTCTGAATGTAGACTTTACAGAGTCAGAGAATTTTTTCAGGTTTTCTTTCACTGCTTCTTTAGCCTGCTTAATCTTTTCTTTATGGTGTCTTACAAACTCTTTTGTGGAATTTTTCATAGCATCAAAAGTTTCTTTAACTGAACCTAAAAATGATTCTTTTGGTTTCTTTTTAGCCTTACTTTGTCCTTTAGCACCTTTCTTTTGTCCCTTTTCATTCTTTTCTTGTTTTTCAGTTTGGTCTTTTGCTTCTACATACAGCCTCTCCCATAAGTCAGAGCGTTGTTGCTCAAAGTTCAGCTTTTTTTCTAGTTCTACTAGTCTTTCTCTCAAAGTTTCTATTTCTTGATTTTCTCTTAATGTATCATCATCATTAGCACTGTTGGGCGTTTGACGAGAACTTAACTGTTCCAGTTCTTTTTTTAGAGCTTCTGTAACATGACGTTCTTTGTCCAGTTCTCTCCTTAGCATCTGTGCTTCTGCAAAGAGTGTTTCCTTTTGCCTAAGGAAGTTGTGGTTTCTTTGCTTTTCCTCTTCCAAATGCTCCCTTAGTTTCTGATTTTCCATTACAATAGACTCTGTGCTAGTACCTTTATCTTCCAAATTTCTAATTTGTTGTCTTAGCTTCCTTAATTCTTCCTGAAGGGAGGCCAAAGCTCTCTCTTCCCTCTCTAGAGATTCTCTTAAGTGCAGATTTTCAGCAGCAAGACTTTTTTTTTGAGATTCAAAGGATTTCTTCTCTACCTCAGTAGAGGTCAAACACTTGGTAAGATCTCCCTTGAGTAACTAATACAAACAAAAAGAAAATTAACAAAAAACAGTACAATTAATGTAGTTGCCATTTCAGCTAGAAAGATGAAAGACTAGGGCAGCCCAGTTTTAGTTGCATTTGCTTGTAATTTTGGATCCAGTGACACATGTCGCAACAAGATGCAAAACCAGGACTGGTTTATCTCACATATGCACACTAACACTTTCTTGGCAACAAAGATCGTGTGATAGGCTCCCTCTTCCAACCAAAGGTCATCACCCCTCGTTTCTACTGGCGTGACCAGCTGAAGGATAATAAACTGAGTACACAAATTGTAACATCTTAGAAGGAAAATGCATGTTCATTGTGGATTTGTGTTCAGCAAACTCAGTTTGCAGTTTACAAAACCGAGTACATCAGCTGAAGCAAGACATTCAACAGTTGGGGCTGAACTCAGGAACTGATTTTGAATCAAATTTGCTGGTGAAAATACATGTTCATGTAAAACTGTATCCTAACTATACCCCTGTCTCTCGGCATCCTTGACAAATTCTAGAGCTACATATATAGAATTACATATAAATGCTGCTAATCAGCAACATAAAACTAAAAAGAGACAGAAATCACTCCCTCGTCTCTCTAAAAGATCTAACAGTAAAAAAATGCTTAAAAGTACAGGTGAAGTATTAAAAAAAATAAATAACCATTGACTATTCAGAAAGCAAATTCAGAAAACATACATATACAACCTATAATAGATTTTTACCAGCATGTTGTACTTTCAGTTGTCTTCATTAATGACAAGCTGGCACAATGTCATAGGGAAAAATTAGAGTCTCTGTGTCCTGTGTTCTATACTACATACATAACAAATAGCATATTTAAAGACATTGCAATAACAAAATTTGATCAAAATATAAAATCATAGAATGGTAAGGTTGGAAGGGACCTCAAGGATCATCTAGTTCCAATGCCTCCCACTAGTACAGGTCACTCAAGGCCTCATCCAACCTGGCCTTGAACACCTCCAGGGAGGGAGCAGCCACAACCTCCCTGGGCAACCTGTGCCAGTGTCTCACCACCCTCACTGTAAAGAACTTCCTCCTAACATCCAGTCTAAATCTCCCCTGTTCCAGTTTAAACCCATTGCCCCTTGTCCTGTCATTGCAAGGCCTTGTAAATAGTCCCTCCCCAGCCTTTCTGTAGGCCCCCTTCAGATACTGGAAGGCTACTATAAGGTCTCCTCGAAGCCTTCTCTTCTCCAGGCTGAAGAGCCCCAACTCTCTCAAATCTCTGTCAAGAATTTGGAGGAAAGAAAAATTCCATTTTCAGAAAGAATTTACTAAAGAAAAAAAATGTAATGGATTTGGGTGATAAATTTATTTCACTGTGTAAGTTGCTACACAACAACAGTATAACCCAATGGCTTCTAGCTAAGCTCATACCTACCCCCATTTTATGATGCATTTTATCTCCTTGCTCTTGTTGGCACTGGTAAAGGTCATCTTTCATATCTTTTAATTCATGTGTCTTTGTCACCAGCTGCTGACGTTTCTGTATCTGTATTGTACCTAAAAAGACAAAAAAAAAAAAAAAAAAAAAATCTTTCTTTTGATAGTCTGATTTACATTAGAGGAAAATATGAACCTGAACATCTTCATTTTCTCCACAATTTCAAAAGCAGTCTTACCTTGCAACTTCTGCCAAGTACTTACTATGAGCTGTTCAGCTGCAACAAAATAAACATCATAAAACCAGACTGTTACATACTGATTCAGTTTCTTCCAACAAACAATTTCACAGACCCAAAAATTCACTGCGATGATAACAAATGAAGGGATTTCAAAGCATAGGGAAAAATTTATTAGATACAAACCAACAAAAGTTATGCAGGAAAGAGTATGTGTGATTTTTTTTTTTTTGGCAATTGTTAGTAATGTGCAAGTCAATCAGGATAAAAAAGGAGACCATTATTCAGTCCACACATTATCCATTTCAGCAGTACAACCACTACTGTTAAAGTTATATGAATAAGAATATACTGGAACAATATTTAAACTTTCATGCAGAAACACTGTCACTGCAGACTGATCACAAAGAACCAAGCATTTTCAGGCCCTATCTTGTTATTCTTACTCAATTAAGGCTGAAGAGGAAGCAAGTAATTTTCTCTCCTTTGTCAGATAAAGTAAAATAAATAATTAAATGAAAAAATCTTCACTGTATTAGTCACTGATTTTTTCCATCAGGTAGAACTTTTTTTACTGATACTTCTGGACCTATACATGTTCTGTAAATTCTAATACTGATGTACTTCATTTCTTTGTTTTTAATGTTCTCTTGATTTTAAAGGGAGAGTTGATGTTTTATTAAACAGAAGACACCCTATAAATGGAAAAACTGACCAAAAAAAGGAGCAATTTCACAAAAAGTAATCCTTTCACACAATTAGCCTAGCATTAAAAGACTCCTGTGAAAAACATTTGTTTCAAGCCAAATCACAAAAATGCAAAGTAGTCCTCTAGGGGGATGAATTTCTCTTTTTAAGTTTATGTTTTAAGAAAACCAAACCAACAAACACAAAACAAACAAAAACAAACACCAGAAAAGACAAAACACACAAAACCAAAAGAAAGGATAATGGAAAGCAGAGTCTGATATCCTTTCTTCTGTTTGAAAAAATTAGTTATAACCACAACAAAATTGCACTTGAAGCAGCAAACAAAGTCTCCTTTCTGCTGAGTGCACTGTAACTGTCATCAATGATGTCAATTTTTATTTAGCAGTACAGATTCAATGAACAAACACGTCAAAGTAAATCCCTTAATAGAAGTATGGTCCAAGTGTATTTCTCATCCATAGATGTCAAAGTTCTTTAAAAGGTCAGTTTTTATCATTAAGCCAACTGAAAACTTAAGTTGCGACCACAAAGTACTATCAAAGACTGGTGTAGTCATTGTGCTCCCCTTCTACTTCTAGCATCCCCATATACATCGGTTAGTTTTTACACCAGCTACCACTAGCTGCAGATACAAAGTAAAAAGTATTTCACATACCTGTATCAGTCATTCCTATAATCCTGCACACACTAGACTGGACTTTTAGTTTTTTCTATATAAATATGCACACATATATGGATGTGTGGGTACACATACACATGCACAATTTAAAAAGTAAATCTGAGTGCAAGGACAGCATCCACAAAACATCACTCATGACACTCACCTCCAGGTTTATCTAAGAACAAAAGATGATCAGGGTCAAGTGAAAATTAGTTTAAATCTCAAAATAGGCATCAAAACGTAGACCCCTCACAATTAGTCAAAATCAAATCCACCCATAATCATACTCCCAGTCTGAAATTGAATCACCTCTTCTTAGAAAAGCATAATCTTCATATAAAACTAAAATTACTCATGAAAAAGTTACTACTAAAAACAAATGCCCCCTATTGTTTTTATCACAACACATGTATCTCACATGATCAGAACTGCACAATGTAGATTTGGATCTGGAATGTGTTCCACTGTTTTGTTAAATGTCATAACAATCTGTGTAATACTTAACTTTAGGCAATGCACTGAAGAACTGCTGTTATCCTGGATTCCCTAAGCCACTCTGGAATTGCAGGCAAGGACAACTGAAGTGTATTTTTCTCCAGAGGACAGAGAAAAATATTGATAAAATGAACTTGTGTAAAAAATATGCCTTGCTCTTACATTTAACAGATGAGTACACATGTGACAAAAGGCTGAAATAACTCTCTGAATGCCCTTAGGAATTGTAAGCACTATCACAAATTTACTTCAAAAGAAAAGTTGTGAAAAATGAAGGGTACACACAAGAAATTTTTATCTGGAAGGGCAACCGAAAATTAATTTATTACTTTAGATTTTCAAGTAGTGTATATTAAATACTATTGCACTGCTGAAAGGCCTCCCCATATATTATGCATAAATTATCAACTCTGCCTTCTCATTTTTAAGTTTAGATTGTTAGCAAAGAAGGAAAAAAAAAAAAAAATCAGTCACAATAAAATGGTTCTTGTTATCTAAGAGGTTGGTTCTACAAACTCACCATAGAAGTGCCCAAAGCCCATGCTGATTGCAATCACCAAAGCTAGTATGATGCATCTGTTAAGGCCACTACTGAACTGGCGTTTGTGCTGCTCTTCTCTGGAAGGCTCAGATTCCTGTTCAGGAGGTGACCCACCCTCAGCCTCGGAGCTAGAGATCAGCCTCTTCTTAGACCGACGTTTTCGTACAGTGGGACCAGACTGGTTGCTGGCTTCATCGCTACTTGATTCAGCATTGCTAGCCTGAGATGAAAAAACTGAAAACCAACAAAAAACAGTCTTTAAAGTGTGTTAATAGTTGCTTTGAGCATCAAAATCCACCATATTTATGCAAAATGTATTTGGCTTTTATCTTAAAAAACACTAATACAACTAAAATTCTCTGTAGTTTATGCTGGATATTATACAAAGGACCCTTGACGTCCAAAGTTAAATTTATTTAAAGATCATCAGAAAGTTACCATCGACAAACTGTACAGCGCTTCCAGAAACTTTAGCATTCACTCATTAGAAAGTGTTTCTTTCAGACAACTTGGACTCTCAAAGCAACTAGACATACTATCTCTGCAAGTTCTTCTCCAGTAGAAAGATTAAGAATTCGGCTTTCTCTTACAGACATAGAGTAGTCTCAATTTAACAGTAAAAGACCAACACAGTGGCTTGTCAAGAAAAAGCCTCCTAACAGGAAGACCTAGTTCTATTATACTATTTTTTAAAAAGTCATTCTATGATTTTAATACAGCTGCAGACAAAATTACATTGAAGTTCCACTAATGTAGGTATTAATTATCTAAAACTTTGCATTGTGTATTTATTATGTAATAATGTTTACTTTTAATATCTACCATATACTAACCTATTAACATCCTTACCCCTCTTTTGAAAGGGAAAAGAATCACTCAGCTGCTTCTGTGTTTTGTCCCTTCTAATACTTTAAAATCCACAACCCTTCTATTGCCCAACTCATCCTTTGTAAGACTTACTCAATCAAGAATTGAGGCAAGAATAAATTCTAACAATACCCAACCAACAAAAAAATCTTCTATAGTATTCTTCTGAAATGGTATTTATGATACCATTTGTTGTTCATTTTCCTATGGCTCAGAAGCCATATATTCTAACCAGCAAAACAGCAACAGTGATGTAATCCTTTGTTGCTATTAGCAGTAGAAATGCCTGCTGCACGCGCTGGTAAGCAAATTTACATAATCCAGCATATAAGCAATGATTATTTAATCTCCCTCCTTTGAAAGCATCATTTTCCAGTGTAAGGCAACTATCAAAGGGAAGCAGCAGCAGGGTGAAAAAGCTCTCAAATATCTATGTTCATGTACCTAATTCACATGCCTGAAACAGATTCAATGTGATCAATGAAGCTTCCAGCACATGACAAAGTGCTCCTGCTTGGACACTAAATTCAATGCCTGCAATTACCCAGTGCTAATGGCCCTTCTAGAAATATGGTTGTTCATTCTTATATCAGAGATCATCACTCAAATGTAAACCTATAGAGTTACTGTCCTTGAAACACTTTACAACTGAAAATCATTTGTTTGAGAGAAGCCATGCACACATCACTGAACAGACAAGAATGCCAAGCACCGCTAGCTGTTATCCATGGAAAGCACTACCAATTAAGATTCTTCACTTAAATTCCAACTTAACAGAAGTGATTATATTAGTCCCAGAAAAGTTTACCAATTAGTATCTGAGTACATGTCTAATATCTGACTCCATGGACAAGCAGTATGCCAGGTAATGAAAGATAACTTCCTCTCTTATGAAAAAAAAAAAAAAAAAAAAAAAAAAACTTCATCTTAGTCTATTAGTCAAACAGACTGATCAAGTATACATTGTAACAAAGGCAAAACAATCTAAACAATTACGTCACATGCAGATTCTTAATTTATATAACTTGGCAGAAAAGGACATTATTTTAGAATCAGATGTTTAAGCAGAAACATACTTCCCCAATCCTGGACAACAAAAAACAAGCATTCAGAAATTAACCAGGAGAGGCATTTGTACTAGAATGCAGAGGTCAGACATTATAAAGGATTATACAGGATGTACTGAGTAAGACAGGTGTTACTATTGCTTATTTGAGGGTTTTAGGTTTTTTCCCAAAAACCCAAGCAGCTAACTGATACAGAATATAAAAGTGGTTAAGCAGCAAGCTGCTTCGAGTCAAACAGGAAATACCTTGATATAAACTGGGCAGCAAAGACTAGGAAAAGAAATAAAAATTAGACAATCAAAGTGAAGAAAAAAAAAGTCTGCAAGGCACTTAAGAGCCATTCATAAGTACTTACTGGCAAGTTGTCAACAGCATGACACTTTGAGGCAAGAATGACACTACTGCCTTACAGCTGCTGTAAGAATTTGGTACAAAATGGTACTAACATTCACAGAATGAAAAGGAGTATAAATGAAACAAAGTGTGACCATAATAGTAGTCTAAAATTTTAGCTTCTCTTCTGATTTTGAGGTGTAAGACCTACATCAGAAGCCAGATGAAGTAATATCAGTTAAAGATGTGATTTTCCTTTGCTGTTTCCTCACAGGCACAATTTGAGCCTAGATGCAGTTTATTTCAGTATGTGAGCTCTTCTGCTAGTTCACTTCATTCAAAAAACACTGTTAGAACATTTCTACCTGCATGGTGAAGACAGCCTAAACAGAAGTTGGTTTGTAAGTAGATGTAGCAGAAAATCCTCGGAGAACATTCTAGTATCTACATTAAGAAAATCTAAATCTAAATCTAAAGCTCATCCTTTTGCAACACAACAGAAACCTCAACAGTAAGTGGATGGCAAAGATTCCCATTGCCAAAAAATGGCATGAAATTCTTGACTGGTAAAGTTTATTTATTTTAAATGCCAAAGTACTCTACATATTTCCTATAACATTTGGTCAATCAAATGCACAGATCATGCTGAAATAATCTTAAGTCAGGAGGATGAAATTCTTATTGCCAATCACAGATTTGGAATGAAACAAGAACCATTCATTTGAATGGTCAAGGATACACATTGAAATGCATTGCAGAGCTTACTGATGCCCATTCCAAATTTACATGCACGTTCAGCATTTCACAAAACAGCAATTAAAAAAAAGAAAGTTTAGCCAAGTTCTTTCAGCATCTGTTTGGAATATCACTACTATAAGACCAAGTCAGATTGCTACTGATAATTTTTTAATGAACACTCCATGCAAGCCATAAGCAATCAGCTTCACACAAGCTGATCAAATTTAATCACACCACCTTGAAAAGGAAGACTGCGAGACACATGCTCTTTCACCTCATTTCCCCATCCCCTTACACAATCAGGAATCTTCCTCAGCTTCTCCAGCAAACTGACTTTTGTGTACAAAAACATGGAGGGGGGGGAAAAGAAGGCATTTTTAGAAATCAACTCTAAAACAAAAAAGAAAGTCAACTAAATTAAAAATTATCTCACCCAGAAGACTTAAAGAAGGGGACAGCTTTGTTATAAATCATAATTGATCATAATTAATGCTAAACTGTCATTTTCTGTTTCCAGTGAATACTATACAAATGAATGAGTGTTTAAGGATGCTTTATTCTACTTCTATGATAAAATGGTATTTTAAGAAAACTCCTGCTCCTGCAATAAAGTTACTTTCAAACCTAAAACCCAGTAACACAAAAGCATTACAGAGAATAGAGAACAGAAAAGATTACACATAGGCAGCTAAACAGAATTTAAAAGGAAGAGTAGAGAATCAGAAAAGAGTAACACAACAGTACTTTTTATTGGATTTGTGGAGGGAGGAGTTGTTTGCTTTTAATTGCCCAATTATTCATATCCTCTCTCCTGAATATCATGCATTGCCTATTTCTGCCAAGCACTGGGAGTATCTTAAATATATTTAAGATATTTCAAACAGCAAACAGTTTATGGGTGAGAATGCTTTCCAATGGAAGATTGCAGACAAATTTTTGGACAAAGTTTTAAAGCTAAACTAACTAGAGTTATCCTAGATACTGTAAATACTTGGGACACGTACCCACCAACACGAACTTTTTTTCCCGTTCTCCACACAAAAGAAGGTTCTCTAAGCAAAGATTTTCATTTTTTTTTCATAGGGACATTTTACACATAGTTGTCTAGTACTTCATTGCTCTTACCAGTTTCTAGATGAGAAAACGCATACTGACTGCTGGAGGAGGAACCCATATTAAAATCTGAAATTTGAGCTTCTTCACTCTCAGCTGGGGCTTCTTCCTGACTTTGGGTTTCTTCTGGTTTTGGAGCTTCAAGTGTAACAATATCAGAATCATCGCTGACAGTTCCCATGCAGGACACATCATCAAGGATTTCTATGTTCTTTCCCTAGAAAGAAAATAGACAACATAAGAACTTTTCAGATACATACAATGCAAAGTAATTAAAAACACAACAACAACATCAAACAAACAAAAATACCCACTCAAACAAACAAACACACACACAAAAAACCACAATCAAGAATTCTTACTGCTTCCAAAAAAAAAGGAAAAAAAACCCAGTACCTTAATGCCTTCAAAACATTGCTTGGCATTGTCAAATGGGGCTTACAGAAACTTCTGTGTAACAAAATTTACCTCTGGAACTGTCTGTGTCTCCTCAAAAGCAGACAGGGTATTATCTACCACTGGTATCTCTCCGCCACTGTTGGACTGAGCTATATAAAAAGAAGGGGAGAAAAAAACAAATAAACAAATGAAGAAGAGATTAAAACTTGTAACTGCAAATTATGCCCCCCACCCTAATATTAAAATATATATACTTGTGACAGATTTTTTATTATCTACCTGTGTTAGGGAAGATTTTATAAAACTACACCAAATGTAATTTTTAATATCACTCTAACAAACATTAGAATCCAATTTGTCATTCTATTATAGTTTCTTCCAGCAACATCAGGACATGCTATTCAATAACGCATCTGAAGTATAGCAGAATGTCTTTCCTTTTGTCAATTTCATCTGTTTGAAGAAAATCCACTTCTATGAAGTCAAAGACCAAATATTTCTCATAACACTGATGAAGCAAAGTACTTTGAGAGAGTACACGAAATACACAAACTCCAGTAAAAATACCAATTTTGTGCCAGTGCTACAATAGGTATCTGTTTTATGGAACTGCCCCTCTTTTAATATCATACCTTGCAAATCAATTGGTTGCTCCACTTCTTGCAAAGAAACATATTCTTCTGAAACAAACTCATGGCTATCATTTGTACTTCCATTTTCTGAAGTCACTGTCTCTATGTCAGAACCCTGGAGTTGAAGAGTTTTAAAAGAATGTTACAGTTACAGTAAAGCAGAAGGAAAAGGCTACAAAAACCCCAGCATATTAATAACAAAAATAGAAGAGAAAAATAATCTTTAACATTGAATAAGATTTTAGGCAAATAAAAGGAGGAGAAATACCAAATAATTCATTAAAGGGAAACAACTGTTTGCAACACCTATGACCACAATTGAAAGCAAGGCAGAGGAGGACAGGGAAAAAAAGGGGCAACTTACACATCAATTAACAACTATGCTAAGTATTTTAAATAAGTATTTTCTATTAGCATTATTAAACCTATTTATTAAACAGAATTTGAAGAAAGAAGAGGTTTTAAAATTACTTTTTAATATGGGATCTACCTCTTGCACACACGTCCATGTACTGTATATGAATATACATACCTTCTCTCAAACTGGAACCCCAGGAGTACCACCATGAACTCCTAATGAAGTACTCTTAAGTACTACTAGGAAAAAAAGGTGTACCTGTACTCCACCTGAATTTCTGTCGGCAAACTTGAATGGCTGTTTTAAAAGCACAATCTCTGACACCAGAAAACCAAATATTTATACAATCTCTAAATTGGATTTCTGCCTTTAATCCAGAAAGGAGCCTTAGTTATTAGTCAGCTGCCAGTCAGCAACAACCTCAGAGCAAAACAATACCTGACGATAAACAACACTAAGAGCATGCAGGGCATTGAAGACAAGTAATATGGTTGACTATTAAATATCTTCACTAATTTTTGCTTAAAAGAATTGAGGGAACATGTGTAAGATTATTAGGAAACTACAAGCATGCAAAACTTAACTGAAAAATACTAAGTCACTCTGATCCATAAATAACTTGAGCTGTTTTTGTAAACAGAGATAGTTATTTTTGCAACAGCAGGTGTGAAATTACAGTAGCAGCAATACTTCCAGATCAGTTTCCCTAGATGCCTCATTTCAGAACTCCAGCAAACATGCACACTTTTGTTTTTAAGAGGAGACTGTACTTCAGGAATATAAGATATCTCAAAATGAGTTGGCACAAGACACATTCTAGAACCACTTTAAAGAGTTATGTTCCTTTTAACAAGAGCTTTGAAATTTAACTGCTTTAGTAATTTGACAAAGGCACTGTAATTTAAACTACAGAACTAACACAATTTTCATCTCAATTGTTTGCCATTCAATTGTAAATAATTTGTTAAGATCCGAGTGAAAAACTCAGGAAAGAAAACACAAAATTATCTGAGGGCTTTGGTTTGGTCGGATATAGAAGCATCTAGATTTGTTACATGACAATTGTTCTCTGGTGTAATAGAACCATTACTTTAAGTTGTGAAGAAGAAAAACAAACAAACAACTTATTTTGCCCAGGCTCCACAACAAGGCAAACACTAGGAATACAGCTTAAAATAGATTAACATTTTAGCTAAAATACCAAGAAACCGAAGCAGCCCAGTACAAGGCAGGCCACCTTTTTTAAAACGTGTGCAGTCTGCTGTGGATGTCTGAAGTCTCTGGTTTGCTTAATCTGTTGCTAGACCCACATCACCCTTTCTTTTCATCAAAGAGGCTGAGAAATTATAGTGTTTCCTTACTCCTTTTCCTACACTTCTACACAAAATTAGCAAGGCCCTTCTTAAGAGCAGTCCAACAATACACATCATCACTTCTCTGTTCAAAGCAGATGTTGCATTCAGCATACAGAACTGTCTGCAACCACACTCTAGCCAGCTGCCATTTCTTGCCACTCTTAACTTGGTGCCTTTGTAAATAGCAAAACAAATCAGAAACTGATTCTGCTGTGTCATCATTGATACAAGTTGCAGCAATACATGAGAAAGTAATACTATATCATTCCAAGTTTGCCTAATCCTCAGCTCTACCCTTTTTCTAACTATCCCACCTCTCCAAAGTATACAGCAGTCCATATGTTACCTCCTCCCCAGATATCAAGTGTAAGAAGGGTACCTAGCTACCCCATTCATTCTGCTCTCTTCATGCTCAGAGTCAAAGCTGTCTTGACAGGAGAATACCAACAATGGGAGCTCTTAAACACCAGTGTATTCTCACCCCAAACATAATGATTATACTATGTTTAAGCAGGGAAGAGTAACTGGGAACAGAAAACCTCTGTACTACAGAAATGTGTTCTGCTTTGGCTAGACAAATTCCTGTCTTCTCATAACACTGTTATGTTAACTTATTTAGACTACATAATTCATTGTCAGCTCCAGTGTAAAATAACCGCCCCAAGTATGAAAACGAAGCCTGCAATTCACAGCTGAATAACCCAACTGTTGTAGCCAACTCCTAAATCCTTTTGCTTTTGTTAGAAGTTCGTCATGTCTGACAGCCTGTGCACTACTCTATCACACTTGGACTCAAGAACTGCGGCAAGTGAGTTTTCGGTTTCTTTTTGTGACAGGATTCCCAACTTATTATCCAACCCAAATCAAGGAGTAGTAGTTTTAACCATATCTTGAATATCACCTTGCTGCCAGCAGAAATTAAACCATAGCCCAATATTTACATGCCATGAACCATATATCTTGCTTTTGAAACTAAACGGAGCTCTTAAAACTTGACTACCATCAGCAGCTTGCAATGGCTCCCCTTTTCAATCACCCAAATTTTAATTATATTGTGCAAATAAGGGAGAGTGTGGTGAAGGAGAAACAGATGATCATTATCCCAGTCTCTTCCCACTATATCCTATTTTCCTCCTAAGAATAAAATATCTCAAGTACTGCTCCCTGAAAACATTTATGGGCTGGCAATAAGAAGGCACAGGTGGCAAATATATGGGTGTCATTCCAGGAAAACAGTTAATCTATTTGCTCTGAGGATTCTGGCTCAATAAACCACTCAGTTTAAAAAACAATGCTAGACCCACATGTGAGCCAAGGTCCAAAGAGATGTAAAAATCCTCAGGACTAAAGAAGAAAAGAATACTGGAGGTCTATACTAATAGGTAGGACCTCTAAGGGTCTTTTTCACTGCTAAGGGAAGAAAGATAAAGTATTAATCTTCTCTAACTTCAAGTGGCTATACATGAGCAAATTGTTAAAGGCACAATCAATACAGTCAGTGGAATCAAGACACCAAGTCATTGGATCAAATAAAAGTGCTGACCTCAGCATAAGAATTACCACTCCAAATTCCATTGATTGTATTTATTTAATCCATACACTGCCACCTCAGAAACCAACATCAAATTCAGATGTCTATCACCGCCACCTCAGAAACTAACATCAAATTCAGATGTCTATCCTATAGACACCTTGGCAACAACAAATCCCATCCCAACAGACCTTTAATTGCTTCACTTTTCTTCTTTTGTCTCAAGCTTTTTTCTATGAATTAAAAAATAATTTTGTTTTAATAAAGCCATTATCACCTTCTAGAACTAGTCAAACATCAGAAGACAGGAAACACAAACATGCCAATGAAACCAGGGCTACACAGACAAAATAGTGACTTTACAAACACCTATATCCTAAGACTTGATCAAAGAATGAGGAAAATCTAGCACTTCATCCCAAATAAAAGCAGAGATCAAAAGATGGCCAGAAACATAACTGAAGCCATACAAATATGATAAAGCTCCATATCTCAGTTGAGTATGTCTTGAAAGACCCAAAAAAAAAAATAAAAATACTTTGAATTAAGAGTTTTCTGCCTTGCATGCAGCTCTTTCCACCTACTGTTACACAACCTGCCATCACAACTTCCTTACACAACAGATTGCTCTTCAGCAACAGTTTGCCTAGTGGAAAGAAACCATCCTCTTAGTTGCTGCCACTAGTTCAGCTCTGCACTGCCTTACAAATTCCTACTCCACAACATACCAGCATCCAGGGTATTTCTACATATTTTATGCTTTGTACTCTCCTACTTGAACAATAGGGCCAAGGAAACCCAGAATGCTAATGTGAATTGCAAAGAATTTGTGCTAAAAGCTGCTGTGAGAAAGCTTTCTGTGAGAAAGCCACTTCAAAACTCAATCCTTCTCATGGAAGAATTTCTTCACACTTCAAAGCCTTTTAGACTGTTACGGCTTTCAAGACCTTTCAAGTGCAAGTACAGCAAGCTCTCAATAATCATCATTTTAAGGTCATAAAAGGCTGCAGTTCTCACTCCTGATCTTACACTCGAGGAGAGCTGTCCTGCCGTGCTATCATCTTCATTTCCCTATAAACGAAATAAAATGTAGGCATTCCTTTACTTACTGCAGCTTCCCCTAGATTCCACTTGAGGCAAGAAACCTTAGGAAAATGTTGGCATCTTGGGTATGGAATAATTACATATTCTCTATAAAATTAACATCTTCAAGGGATTTCCAACCAGTCTTTGTTGATTTCTGAAGACCTCATACCATCTGAACTCCCTGTATCTTTCCTTATCTCAATGAAGAACATCGTACCACAGAAATTAGTGTTTAAAATTGTGCAAGTAAGACCAATAGGCCTATGATCGCCTTTCTGTAAACTGCCTATGCATTCAGTAAGCAGAGCAAGGCAATACAAGATCAGATGCAGCACACCTCACAGGTATCTTTACGCCAGTTCTCAACATCCTGAGCTCAATCAGGGTCTTAACTCAAGAGACAGACTATTCCAGGCAGGAACAAAAGCAGTCAGTTAGGCATAAATTTTAGCATTTGTGCAAATGTTGCCTTCTACTATTCCAGTCACTGAGTATAAACTTGTCTCTACCCTATTTCTTTCCTAATAGGACAGACAGATTATGAGGGCAGAGGGCTGCTCCTTAACAGCAGCTACTGAAGCTAGGATCAGATACTTTAGTGGTAGAAAAGACTGAGAAAAATCATAGAATCATTCCCTGCTGCATGAGATATTTTTAATGTCTCCCAATTGTTTAGTTTGAGGTTTTGGTTGTGGGTTTTTTTAGGGTTTTATTTTTGATGATTGATTGGTTGTTTTGGAGTGGAGTTTTGTTTGGTGGGGGGGGGGGCATTGTTGGTTTTCCTTGTTTTGTTGAAGGAGGTCTCTGAGAGGAAGAGAGGATTGGAGAAGAAATATACTATCAGTAACTGACAAGTTACATTGGATGTCAATGTTTTCAGGAAATGTCAAAGAGAGAATAGCATCTCATTAAAATTCTAGCAATTCTTCAAAGCAAAACAGGTGTAGAAAGAATCTTATCCTTTCAAGTAACAAAAATTCTATCAGCTACAGTTGTGCTGGTTTGGCCATGGCCGGAGGCCAAATGCCCACTGAAGCTGCCTTATCACTCTCCTTCTTAGATGGACAGGGGAGAGGGGAAAATGTAACAAAAAGCCTGTAATAAGATAAAAGCATGTTAATAATGTGAAGGTTGTGCATGGAAGCAAAAGCAAGCAGAGATGTTATTCTCTACTTCCCATCAGCACAGCAGTTGGTCACTCCTGGGAAGCAGAGTTCTACACATAGCAGTTGCTCTGGAGGACAGATGCCACGGACGAATACCCCCACACTTCCTTCTTTCACTTTGTATATGTATCTGAGCAGACAGGACATAACATGGAATACCCCTTTGGTCAGTTTGGGTCAGCTGGCTCAGCTGTATCCATTCCCAAGATCTTGCCCACCCCTATGTGTACTCTTGGGGTGGCAAATGTTGGAAAAGCACAGCCTGGGTGCTCCTTCAGCAATAGCCAAAATACTGCTCTGTTATCAACATCCAGCTACAGCACTGCAAAACACAGCACTAGAAAGATGCTCTGAGGAGAATTAACTCCAACTCAGCCAAATCAAATGTAATAGTAAGACAGACTTCTTAAACGGTAGGTTTATGTTGTCTTCTCTCTTCTGGATTTCCAGTTGATACCCAGCTCCAAATAAAACAAAAACTATAAAGCTGAAATAATATTTTACTACATATGGCTAGTCTTAAACTGACAGAACTTTATTAACTTGAGATTGATTACCTCATGATTGATGACAGTCCAGCCACATGATGAATCGCTATCACTGGAATTTTCAGACATTTTCAAAGCACACTGCAAGTAAAAGTAGACTCTTTTAACGAGCAAGATACATTAATTTCACCAGTCTCTTGAACAAAGTAAGCAAAAGAATCCAAATCATGTTATGTAACACTATTCTAACTTATACCTGTAATTAAACAAACAAAAAAGGATAAAACAAGAGTTTAGAAAGAAAATGTATTCATTTGTACATATTTCCTATCTTCTTTATACTTGGAGCAAATACGGCTTTGGTAGGTATGTATCTATTTCAGCCAAACAAAACATTCTTAAGATTATCTCAAAACACCCCCCACACAAGGCTACCCAATAAAACTAAAACAAATTTTAAAACGTGTCTGTAGCAGCATTGTTTAAGACGTGTTTCAGTAGATTAAGTAATTTCTGAACCGTTACAGGCACAGGAGCTACAGTTTATTTGAGAACACCACCCCAGGGTTTTGGTTTTTTTTTTGAGAACACACGAATCATGATCTTTTGGAAATAATATTCTTCAACTACCAAAAAAAAAAAAAAAATCATGTTTCATTCACTTCTTTCAAGTACTCTCAAATTCTGATTCTGAAGAAAACAGAAAGAGTACCTGGAGACTACAAAACCATGAAAATGTCACAAAATTCACTTCTAACAATGCTGCCAGGTGACTTTGGTAGTTATTTTCAGATTATAGCTGTCTGGCTTCAGCCAGATTTATCTTGGAGAAAAAAAAAATAAAAAAACCCTACACAACCTTTCCCAAAATAGAACCATTTCTAGTCAGTTGTGCATTACATTGTGCATCCAACGTAATAAGCAAAAGAAATCATGGTTCAGTAAAGCTTCTAGAAAATGACAATCAACCAAACACAGAGAATTTTAGACATCTGCTTTATTTCCCATACCTAGCTACTTCCAGTAAAAACCCAGAAAGAGGTAGCTATTTGTTTAAATTTATTTACGTTACCAATCCTACCTTTACTCCCCATTTGTTAACACAGAAAATATATACAAACTTTGAATCAGAACATCTAAATATGCCAGTGTAGCTAAAAGTGTGCACAACAAAACACACAACTTCCAATTCCATTTAGCTTTCTAAGAAAATAAAGATTTGTCTTATATCTCTGCACGGTGATAGTTGGGTTTTTTTTTAATATATAGTACTTGTCCTTTATCAGTTTCGATTAACATATTTGAGGTTCCTCTGTAAAAAAGTCAATGATAACAATCACAACTACAGCTGATAAAGCAAAAATATTCATTTATAGTCAAATGAGGTAATAAACTTACAGAGAAACTGGATTGCCATTCATTATAAAGCCCTTCTTTGACTATAGGTGTCACTTTCCTTTAGATGTTTTTCCTCCCTCAGTAGCTCATTTCCTAGAATTTCAGCTAGGGAACATCAGGGTTGCAGCAGGGTAGGGTGTGGGAGCCTTTTTGGTTTGGATCTGTTGTTTTTCTTAATTCCTATCGTATTCAGTCATAAACATATACATATATACTCATATATATATATAAAATATATGTTCCTTTAAAATCATACTTCTTCAGTCACCAAGATAACTGCCCAAATGGCAAAGACTGCATTGCACAGTTTCCCTGAAATAACATCTGCTTGCTGTCATTAAACTGTTTTGAATTTGACCAGGCATTCAGCAACATTTCTGTCAGAGAAAGGTAATTACCATCACCAGAACCTGCCACTTATCAGAAACATCACTAGCTACATTACAAAACTGGCAACAGATACAAAACGAAGAAAATTTTAAAAAGAAGAAAAAAAAGTAGCTTTAAGCATTAAACTGACACGAAGACTACAATCAAAAGGATGCTAATGGGTTCTACTCCAGTAACACCAGGAATAACTGCAGGATACAGTAGAGTATCCCACATATCCTGCACGTCAAGACAAGCAAGCAGGAAAGACTGAAAGAAAGCAAGAAAACCTCACAAGCCACCCAGCTTCACTGGTTTGCCTTCTCACTACCTTTATTTTGCAAAAGAGAGTTACAATTCAAGTTCTATACTCCAATTCAAGCTGCAAAGCTGATTCTAGGCCCACGTACGTCCTATGGTCTCAGTGATATCCCCTTTTCAATTTCTATCTAGATAAATATTCATTATGTTTTCATAGTTCAACCTTTATGTATTTCATGGGAGGGAGAAAGTGGTCAGGGAATTAGAAGCATTAATTACTTTTCTAACCTTGGCAAAATAAAACTAGAACTGCAAAGTGTAAAAGTTTACAGCCATATGTGTTAGTGATCATGGAATACCAAGTTGTCCTATATATCTGTATAAAAAAATAATACTACATTCTGTGTATCCACTGCAATGCAGAATAAATACCAGTCTCAAAAGAATAATCATTCCAGTCTAAACAAACCTCAAAGCCCATGTTTTCAAAAAGGTTTTCCTAGACTACAAAAACACATTAAGCATTGACAAAGATGAATAACACGGCACCAACGGGAACCAGTGTTCTTCAGTTTGCTGGGCTATCATTCCAAGTGAAAACTCACAGCTGTCTTCTACAGTAGCTTCTTTATTGCACATTAGAAATAAAAAAATCTCAGAGTGATATTGTACTTGAAGGTTTCCACAAAAATCTATTGTTTCTGCTAAGTGCTCCAATTTCTTCCTTACATTTTTCTTGATTAACATATTTATCAACCTATAAGACTATTTCCTTGCTGCAGTTTCCAGCGAGGCGAATGTGGCTTCTGAAAGTTCATGCACCCCAGCCGGGAGCGCCCTGCTCAACACTCATCGCTTCTCTCTCTTACAGGTGTTACTGCATCAGAAAGGTGCAGGGTGCCATAATAGTTAAAACAACAATAACACCATTTATGAAATAGAACACCTTGCATCAGCCGGAGGGACTGAAGTAGATGATGAAAGAGAAGGAAGTTGGCAAACGCCACCGCCAGGGCCTCGGCCAGGGTCAGGGCGGACAGGCCGCCCGCGGTGCCCTCTTGGTTGCCCCAGAGTCGCGGCCACCCCGCCGCGTCCCCGTAACTTGCTCCCTGCGACCAACAGCGACTGCCTCAGTTTCGACGCCCCCAAGCTTTGCCCCACTCCAGGCAGTCCCTCCACTCCCTCGTCCGCCGCGTTTCCCGGGAGGCTGCGGCGCACCGAGGCCAGGTTGAAAGACGACAGATCCCCCCGGACCTGCCCCGCCGCCTACCTGAGCGCGGTCCCCAGCGGGGCCCCGCACAGACGAGGGGCGGCCGGCTGCACCCGCCGGTGACGCTGTTAAAAACAACTCCGGGCCGCCCGGGCCGCGCCTGCGCAGGGCGGCGGCGTCCCGCGGCACCCTGGCGAGCGTAGTCCAGGCCCCGCCGCCGCTCGCCGGCCTGCGCCGCCCGCCAACTACAGCGCCCAGAGTGCGCCGCGGCGGGCGGGCCGCCCCGCTCCGCCGGGCCCCCGGGGCTCCCGCTGCTATGGCAACGCCGCGCCGCTGAGCTCCGGCCGAGCGCCCAGCCGCAGTCGGGAGGGATGAGCCGGGCTGGGACGGTAGCGCTGGGCTTGGCCTGCATGAGCCGGGGTCGACAAGGAGAGACGGCGGAGGAGGAGGCGCGGGCGCAACTGGAGAGGGAGGAGGGCTGCAAAGGGGGCACGCGAGACGGCCAGTGATGGGGCTTGCACGTGAAGGACTCGCAGGTCCTTCTAACTGAGCTACTTTCCAGCAGGTCAGTCCCTAATATTTACTGGAGCAGGGGGTTATTCCTGCCTAGCTGCAGGACTCCACTCTTTCCCTTGCTGAGCTTCATTAGATTCCCTTCTACCCACCCTTCCATCTCTGAAGACACATACTCCGTTGCATGTGACTAATCCTTGTTCTAAAGAAAAACAAAATTAAAATCTAACAAACAACAACAACAAAAAAAAAGCCCTACAGAAGAACACATCATCCCCATCCCCCACAAAAGCGTGGTGTATAAACTAGAAATATTTGATCCTTCTACCCTTGGACAGGTGGAAAACCTCTAATGACTGCAAATCAACTAATCTGAACTTTCTCAGCAGCACAGGCTTGGAATCTGATGCCTGTAGCCATGTGTCCCTGCCCAAAAGCTGCTCCCAGCTGGAGGTAAGATGGTTCCTGCACCAACCATGTACCCAGTCTAGACCACATCTCATCAATGGGCACAGTACAAACCAAGAAGATTCTACAGCCCAGAAATTTAGGCCCCAACAACGCTCTAATACTGGTCCAAAAAATAAACCTGAGGCAACAGGCGGCCTTGTTAATAATCAAAGCAAAGTCAGAATGCCTTATCTGAGATTTTGTAAGCTAGCAACTTGGCTGTCTTCATCTGTTACAGGACTGAGAAGCACAGCAAAAAGATTTCATTGCACCTCTGAAGACCAGCAGGTTTTGCAAAGCTTGCTCGGCAACACTAAGGAAATGTACCTTGTTCACTGCAGTTTTAGCACATGCTCATCAATACCACATTAGAGCACCTGCCATGACTACTATGCTATTAAGCGGCTGCCATGTTATTTTTCTCCCTGCAAAGGAGGAAAAACCAAACACAAAAATGCATACATGTGAATATGATTGAGGAAGCACAGTCATTGGGAGGTTTGTTTAGGGCTCTATTTTTGCATACGTATTTCTGTATAATAGAACTGGAAAATCAAAGAGAATGCAGCCCATTTGATGATACAGTTTTCTCAACCAGAGCTTCTCAAAAACTGCATAAAACTGGTATCATAGATGTGGAACTCTAGTTTTATTGAAAGAGTTAAGTGCAAGAGACATAGACCTGAGAACTTATTTGTTTTAATTAAATTACTTTCTAGTTTTAAAACTTAGAAGTCAGTCTCCACACTCCTATATTTCAGGACACTAATACCAATACAATCCATGTGACTTTGATACAGTGTACACACCGCGTCAGCTCACCTACTGAAGTCAGAAGTTTAATACCCATTTGCTCACAGTATAACTGTCATGGAACGCCAAAATAGGCCTGAACGTGTCCTGGCTTGCTTAGACATGTTCTCTGCTCTCCCTCCTCACATTGTTGGGAGACGTAGCTGCGGGAAAGGAAAACAAAAGGGTCTGGTGCCTCCACGTCTGTCCAAACTTGTTTACAGGGTACTCGCAAACATTTATACACTTGTGTTCTGCCCTAAAAAAGTAGAAGTAACCCCTGACTTTACCTAATACGGTTAAGCTTGGCAAAGTGCCATTCTGATTGCCTAATCTGTGTCCAAAGGCCCATTTGTCTCAGGATACACTGATAAGAGATGAGCAGGTAACACAATGTGTGCTGCTGCTGCTATTGCTTTTGCATTAATGTGCTGCTGCTGCTATTGCTTTTGCATTAATGTGCTCTCTGCTTCTGGCAGTGTTCTGCCTCACTGCTGTTGTATCCTGCCATGCTTTACAGCATTATGCTCTGTTAAGCTATAAGCTAGCCCTGCTACATAGTAACAAGCCCTGATATTTTAAGGTTTGTACACCTGAAAACTGCTTTGCTCAAGCTTGGCAGGAACAGGTTTTAAATGCCTCCACGCGATAGGCTTGCTTAACCCAGGTGACACCGTGCCAAGATTGCACATCTACAATACATCCTGCCTGCACCTGCAAGTTTTCTGCCAAGACTGGGAGTCCCAGAAGGGACACAGATTGTCCAACAGGAACCAGGACCAGGTCAGAGATCGTCTGCTCTCTCCCAGCACACCCACTAAGAGCCTGGGAAGACCAGAAGCCCCTCTAGAGCTGACAAGACACCAACAGAACTCCCTGCAAGTGTTTGGGTATCATCTGGGAAACTAGTTAGCCACAGGGAGTCCAGAGAATAATATTTTTGTGAGCAAATATTCAAAAGCCTCTTTAGCAAAACTCTGTAAGTGAATCCAAGTGCTTTCTGCATTGCACAGAAAGGAGCTTCCTGAGACCATCTAGTGGGCAAGCAGTGCAATTGACCACAAGGAGCTCCTCTCTCCAGTTCTAATGGTTTCATGTTTATATTATTGCTAGTTATTTCCTAAGTGTTCTAGATTCTGTTTATCCTTTATATAATGTTTTCATGACCGTTGTGAAGAATGTAATTATTATTAAAAATTACTGGGCGGGTAGCGAGATTACTGAATATCAACATTAATAAACAATATTAATTTTTTTAAAATCCTATCTCGCATCATTAATTACCCTCCATAACAACAGTTCAATTAAACAGGCAGATACCGTTCATGCCATCCATATTTGCTTCCTTAACCTCTGAAGAAGGAACTTTTTCTATTTCATAGAAGCAGGGAAATGTGCCTGTCCACATCAAAAACAGCCTTCGGTAGTTACAATGAATTACTACAACACAACTACCCTACACAGACATTCACAGATTTAACAGGCTCTGGAACCAAAAGGGAAAAATCAAGAACTTCTAATCAGCATCTGCTTCTTTGCACTGTCTTTTTGCCATTGCCAGCTTCTCCTCCCCCCCCCCGCCCCCCCCCCCCTCAGAAAACTGTCATATTTTGCAAGTATATCAGTACCCTCAGCTGAGGCACTAAAATTCCTACATTGTCCTCCTTCCAGCTGCTATAAATACAGTATTCTCCCATTAGCATGCAGTAGGTACCTGTAGGAAAGAAGGAACAGCAGCTACTCTGGATATTTCTGACTCACCTCAGCACTCAAGGCTGTCAGTAAAACAACTGGAAGCAACATTTGCCACCTTCTCTCTGTTTCAAAAGTGTAAAATTTACACAGAATAACATGTATCTGCATAAATATTTTTTTTCTAAAGACGGAGATCAGTCATAAATGGTATTCAGGAGACGTGGAAAATTCATCAGTCCACTAAAGGTGCTTCTGAAAGGAGTGCAGTTGTGATGGTCACAGTGTGGCTAGAATGCCTCACACAGCAGAAGCACTTCAAGTCCAGTGTTTCAGGCTGTCACCGTGTGCTGGTTTTGGCTGTGACAGTTAATTTTCTTCATAGTAGCTGTTATGGAGCTGTGTTTAGGATTTGTGCTGGAAAGAGTGTTGACAGCACAGGGATGTTTTAGTTACTGCTGAGTAATGTTTACACAAAGCCAAAGTCTCTTCTGATCCTCATATCACCCCAACAGCAAATAAGCTGGGGATGCACAAGAAGCTGGGAAGGGACACAGCTAAGACAGTTGATCCCAACTGACCAAAGGGATGTTCTATACCATGTGAAATCATAATCAGCATATAAAGCTGGGGGAAAGAAGGATGAAGAAGGGAAGATTCAGAGTGATGACATTTGTCTTCCCAAGTAACCATTACACATGATGAAGCCCTGCTTCCCTAGGGATGCCTGAACATCTGCCTGCCGATGGGAAATGATGAATGAATTCCTTATTTTGCTTTCCTAATTAAAGTGTCATTATCTCAACCTCGGAATTTCCTCACTTTTAACTCCCCAGTCTCTTTGGGGTTAAACCAGGACACGTGGCAGTACAAATACTAGCATATATATACACACAAACAATACAATTCTATACATTATTTCACAATCCAAACCAACAGGTGCAGGATTAAGCACAGCATTATGCTTCACAGTATTTTACAACACTTAGAGCCTCACCAGGATGGTTTCTTTGTTGAGAAGCTTTAATCACCAGTATTCCTGAGATACTGGTTCATGTCAACAGAGTACAAATGAAAATACCAACTCAATAAAAATACATATTCCCTTATAAATAATAATGTTTTGGATTTAGAATATGCTTTACAGCCACACTGTAAGATAACTAATTGTAGCAGGATGGAAGAAGTAAGTCATATTCACTAACAAAACAATTTGTCACAGGATTAATTTACCACTACAATATCATGTTACAAGTTTATAATTCTTCCAATCACCTTGTTTGTTCAGCCCAAGCAAATATTTCAAAACAGTCTGAAAACATTCAACGTATGTTAATGTTAAAAACAATGTTCTGCGCAATGAAAAATCTACCTCTGGGCTTCCAAGTGGAGGTTTTCCAGACTGGATGCCTGAATTAGAGTATCTAATTCACTGTCTCAGTTTCAGATATGCCAAATGCTATGAAAAATAAGAACAGAGGAAAGTATATATATAACATAACTTTCAGTTTTGGTGGAGAACAGAAAGATAGGAAGTTAACAAGTGTTGACTACATGGAGTTACTGAAGCTGCTTGAACATCCATTGTCTAGATTCAGTATATATTTCCAGACAAGTATTGTTCTCATTTAGTAACTTTATATCGAGTATCAGAAGTATATTTTAACATTCAATCCACCAATATTTCACAGAAAGCAAAAATAGGAAAATTTTGTATCAAAACTATATATATCTAATATCATATATGCAGTCTTTTACCAATTCTAGAAGTGTTGTGAGTGAAATAAACATGTCCAGTTAACACTATATTGAAGAGAACTAAAACTCCTGATGCCCTCAAGAGGCAACCCTCTCAAAAAGTTTCTCTTTATTTTTTTCTGTTAAGAATCTTGGTTTGTTCCTTGAATTAGGTGCCGAATCTTCTCAGCATCTTTTTCTATTGCTTCATTTTTAGGATCAATCTTGAGAGCTGCTTCATAATCTTGGAGACCTAATACAGATATATTAATAAGAATGTCAAGCAACTAACTGGAAATAACTGCTCCCTAGTCAGGATCTTGAGTTTTGTTATTGAGCAAGATGGACTCAAAATGACATTAGGTTTAACTTTTGTCAGTAATTATGTTTACATTTTGTTTGTATTATTTTACAAAATATTAGTGCAAATACTTCACTATATAAACATTTTCATGTACTGAAACATGAAAATGGAGCCTCTGAATACACACATGCACATATATATACATATATACACACACACACTTGTGTCTGCCTGAGAAGAGCATTCAAAAGTGTTCTACCGAAGAGAAAAAAAAAAAAAAAAAGAGTGACAGCATATAACTGCATGAAAAAAAGAAAAAACAAAAAAAAATTAGCCATGAATACTAGAGCTTGGGGGGAAAAAAAGCAAACCACGAATACAGGAAGTAAATCTTGCTTAATTGTTTTTTTTTTAATAAGGTTTCCAAGTGCAAATGATGCTGTAAGGAAATGATAAAGAGATTCATAGGTAAGAAAATGTAACTAGTGTGAAAAGCTTAGTATTTCAACATCAACATTTTGAGTATTCTTTTACTACGGACTTGTACTTTTGCCTTACAAAACTAAACTGATTCTTAAAGAGCTCAGTAGCGGCACTGCTAATTCAGGTATTTTCACACAAAATCGCACATACTTGATGAAACATTTTGCTCATCAATATGGGTTTCATACATCAGTTTACAAAGATAAGCTACTAGACACTTCACAAGCAAATATTTTACAAAGCTTTCAGGTTATTTTAAGTTAATTTGGAAATAGTGTAAAAATAATCTCAAAATAAAACATTGCATCATGAACAACCAAACCAGTATGCAATCTAGTTTCATGTAAGTTTGCATCCTACATTTGAATGCTTCCCCATGCAGATACCTCACCTCTGATCTCTCATTTGTTCCTCACTAATACCTTCCATGGCCACGAGGCTGCTATAGCCATTATGCACAGAAAGACTGACCCAGGAGACAAAACAGGAAATATAAAACTCACTAAAGCCTTTTTCTCACTGGAAAAGCTAATTTGTAGTCCTTAAATCAATTTTCTTAAAAGTTTCGATTCTCCGGAGGGAGTCTTTATCTGTGGTAACTATGTGGAAGTAAACATGCCTGCAGCCTCCAAGGCCACAGCCACAGTGAATTTCTACTGTGCAACCATGGCCTGCTTGGGCCTAATGGGAGACAAAGGGTTGAGGGGGGGAAGAGAAAGATATGACTTTGCTGCCCACTCAAAGTGATAGCATAACAAAACTACAATTTCCAGGGACAACCTGGTCCATGCCCTGGGATGGGACTTTGTCTCTCTTAAGGGAACCTGAGACAACTCAAACTACCACAAAGTATAATTGCAGTTAGTCATTAAATAAATAAATAAAATTTAAAATTAAAAACATAAATAAAAGCTCATAATGAAAGAGGCAGATTGTATAAGCCTCCCTTAAAAATAAAGGTGCAAGCATTCTCATTTTCCTAAACAGAATGACTTGCATGTCACCATAAACCCTTGTGCGTGTTTTCACAAACTCAAGGTCTCACCTTCAGTATATAATTCCAGCTGACAAAACGCTGTTCCGCGTCTCACATGCGCTTTTACACGAGCACTGCTGTTATCAGGAACAGGTGGTGTCAGCAGTTCTAGTGCCTTTACAAGTGAAAATACCCAAAATATTTAGAGGTAGACTTTTCCTAATTGTTTTTTTTTTCCACATCTACACATTTCTCTAATCTAGTTACTATTATTATACAGTAACATAACAACTACTCAAATAGAAGTAGAGAATAGCTATGCAAATTTAACTGCAAAGCTTGCAAATCTGGTCATTAAGATTTTTATCTGCTACTCCACTGTTCACTAAATACAGTTCTATTGCCATTGCTAAAAACTGACAAATACTGTGTTAAGTGTTTATTACAGTCAAATAACATATCCCATTTTCATGTATGATATTATATCCCACATTACAAAAAAAAACAATAAAGCAGCCCTAAAAAAGTACATGTTGTAGTGGTAGTTGCTGTAGAAAAAAAAAGTTTCAAGCCTCAAGTACTTATTAGTTTAAGAAACAGTAATTCTGGGAAAACTTTCTCCAAATTATTCATATTCCATTTGAGATTCCCTCTCTCACTGCAGAAACAATAGAAGCATCAAGATGATACTGCTGTCCTTTAAAAATGTTAGTTTGTTGGGGGATTTGTAATGTATCATTCTCATCACCAGCACATTTCTTTTTTAATTTCCACCAAATGAAAGCACCACAAATTAATGCAAAAGGTATCTGTATTTTCTTTTTTTTCCTCAGTTGTCTTTTTCTTTTTTTTTAAGTGTATATATTGCTACAATATTTTATCTATAAAAAAACATGTACTCAGTCAACATATGACCATTCATCTCAAATTAGTTGTTATTTTGCTTAAAATTATTTAAGTTCATTAATCAATCACTAACTAATTTTAATATTTCACTATGGCTTCAATAAATCAATTTTTAATTTAAAGTTTTTTAATTACGCTATTAAATATTTTACAGATCTGCTTGACAGAAGCATCCAGTAATAAATCACAGTCATGTATAAAGTGACAATCTGTGAACTTTTATACTTATACCTTAGAGGAATCTTCAATAGCTTTATGCAAATTTCTCAGTTTAAGGTGGCATGCAGCACGATTCAGATACAAGAGGGGAAGCTTATTATTCAACCGTATTGCAAGGTTATATGCGTTTACAGCTGCAAGGTAGTTTCCTGTTGCAAACATTTTGCTAAGTATAAAACAAAAAGTGAAATAATGTTCTTTATACAAGATGATAAATCACAAAATAAACAGCTACATATTGTTAACAATTCTTTTTTCAAAAATTGAAGTTTTAGCAGCCTTTCCTTGAAAATGGCCATTTATAGCCTTTTCTGAGAACAACATAAAGTTCAGTCAAACTTGATGTTGACAATATAGCATGAGATGCAACAGAAGTAGTCACTGCTTAAAAGCAATGAAGAGCAGCGTGAGGTGGACACATCTATGTACACACAGGACTAATTTTGAAAGCTATGTATCTGATTAGGACTGCTTAATCAAAGCTTTCTGTCTAACACAGCTATATAAACAAACCAGTATTTTTATCAAATTCCTAAAGCTTGTTTTAGACTGATGTTGCACCTCTCAATAAAAAATACAAAATAAAGTAAATCCAACTAGCTATAATATTGCACTGACTTAATAGTCCTCATAGAGGAATATGTATTTTGTGTTCACAACGATTTTGTCATCATGCATTTCAACAATGGCATCTCAAGACTTTATCTGATTCAAACCCCATAAGCTCTAAATTCTCTATTAGGTAGACATTCTAGAGTAAATAGAAAATGTCTCTAGAATAAATAGAAAATAACAAAACTAAGCAAAGGACACACACTGTATAGCTAATACTTAATTTTAAGCACTTCTTCAAATGGGGTCTAACTTACTTTCCTTTGTCTTTTAACCAATCTGGATTCTTCTCCTCCTCTTTTAAGTCTTCCAGCTCAGACAAATCAGCACTTACTGCTCTTCGAGCTTCTGCTTGTTTATGTAGCCACTGTAAATATACACAAGCAAGTACCATTTCTGAAGAAAAATGAGTCCAAAAAAGGACTTTGCTTTCTTCTCTTCACTCACTCCTGTCAAAAGAATTCTGTTTGCCACATATGTTGAACTAAAAGAAACATCAGGTGTGTTTCCCCAGATATTTCATTACTATATGAGGACTAAGGTTGCTGCATCACTAATACATTTGTTTGGGGTTTTTTTGCTTGTTTGTTTTGGAACGTTCTAAATGACTCTGTTTTCTTTCAATACAGCTCCAAAGACTTAACTGCGAGCTTCTTTCTAAGAAGACAGAACTTAAGGAAACTTAAATTTAACAGAAAATACATTTTAAATTCTTTATTTCAATGAATTAAGTTAATATTGCTGCCTTTTTTTTCACCCTTCCCAAAACAAAAGGAACATGCTGTTTATTATTTTCCACAATCATATGCTTGGTGAAAATATTTTTTTATATAAAAGGGTTTCTTTTTAATCTCAATTTAAATCAGACTGTCTTTTTTGGAAGATAAGAATATGGCACAGGTAACATTTCTGACAATTTACTGAATACACAGTAAATAGTTCACCACCTCAGAAGATGGCAGAAGCATTATACTAAATCATAGAGCAATCCTTACCTCCTCCTCTTCTGCAACGCGAGATTCTCGCAGAGGTGTAGGAAAAACTCGTGATGTGAAGTTGATTTTAATTGTAGCAGCAGATCGTGGAGCTGCTAACTGTTCCTCATTTAAATTTTCTGAAAACATACTATAGGAACCATGACCTGTGAAAAAAAAATTGGTAGTACTGGAAATTAAAGATTAAACAAAAAAGAGGTTTTTCTATTTTTCTACTGAAGTCCAAAGTACAACTAATTAAGAAATAGTACACCTTAGAACTAAACCTCTGACATCCTGAGAAAGGATTAGACTTGTTCTTTTGAAGGGAGCATTGAAAAAAATATTTGTTCTTGCTGTATCATGCCATCTAGTTGCTGGCTACTTTATCTGTCACAAATGAACAACTCTGCTTAGACTGCTATTTGTTAACATATCATTCTCTAACGGAGCAACTGCCAAGAGCTAAAACTAACCTTACGGAAACAAAAAAAAAAAAAAAAAATACAAGCAAACACACAAACAACAACAACAAATTAAGTATTTTCTATTGGTTTAGTTCTCTGAATTGGCTCTTCGTGGGTCCAAGACACAGGACAGAGATAGTGAAAGGAGATTGCATCTTTCTATCAAAACTAACAGTTAGGTAACACAGTAGCATGAACTTTACCCTCAAATTCTGCGTTACACTGGCAGAAAGGCTTTCTGCTTTAGTTTCATAAAGCTCAGACCAAAACCTGCCTTTGTATTTTCAAACTTAGACAAGATGTGAGAATTCACATGCTCAATAAACTCTCAGAAAGACACTGAAATAACTGTAAACTAAAAGAATTAGCTCAGTATGGTGAAGACATGTAAATGATAAATTAGAAATATCTAGAAATGAAGTTTAAGCCACACTTTAAAGAATTATAGCATACACTTCAATAATACAACCTTTAGTATGTTTGAGTCTGGTCTTAGAAGTTCCCTCATTAGGAATCCTGGATTTGTTATTTTTTTCCTTTTTCTTTTCATTAAATTGTTGTACTTCCTGATGTACTTCTTGATGTAATTCTTTTTGGACTTTGTTCTGCTTCTCAGCTGCTTGGTGCTGTTTTTGCCATAACTCCAATTCCTTAGTGACCTTCTGCCGTTCCTTTTCTTTCAGATCTTCAATTCTTAGTCTTTCTGCTTCTTCTAGCTGTTTGAATAATAAATCTATGAGATATGTATATCTGAAAATAGTGAAAGTTACCCTTATTTTCACAGTTTCATATCCCAAGCATAGTGTCTCTTTCAGATTATTACAATGGCAGAACAGGTACAACATTGCTCCTAAGAAAAAGTCGTTTTGGTCCCAATTGCATATGCAACCTTAACACTTCATTATGGACTTTTAAAAAAAAGAGTCTTCTTAACACAAATAAAGTGACTGGACTTTCCACTTACAGAAAAATTCTGAAGAACGTTTCTGAAAGTACACAAAAATCACAGAAGGACGAAGATACACACACATACTCAAAGGCAATGAACAGCCAAGTGTGATATAAATCAAAATCATGAATAAACAAGTTTTAGGGTTTTTTTAGATCAGAGCAAGTCATTTAGCACTGTCAAAAATACTGACACAAAGGCCACAAAAGATTTGTTTTGCCACATTAATGCAATCTCCTTGCATATGACAAAAATCTGATCTTCCCACCAAACATTTTCATTAGTATTGCTAATGGAAAATGGCAACTTCCAATTATTCTTTCTATATCTTTTCCATATTTGGGAATAGGTATGTTTTCAGTACAGCAAAACACCAAAGATCTTCATTACTGTAATAAAAAATTTGTACTTTTTAAGTTACCTTTAACCAAGCAGCTGTAATTGCTTACATGTATAAATACCGCAGAGTTCCTTTTAATCTTACCTTCATTGTGGCCTCCAAAGCATATTTTTTGTGTTCCTGTTTTTTAACTTTTTTTGCTTCTGTCTCCTCTTTTGCCTTCGTGTGGGCTTTCAGAACAGCATCCTGTCTTAGATATTGCAGTTCCTCTTTGCTAGCTTAAAAAAAAAAAAAAAAATAGCAATTTACACTTAAAGATCTACTAAGTATCACATTCCTAAAACTGTATTCTTTAGGAGTTGCTTACACACAAAAGAAATGCAAGTTTTAGAGGAAACATTTTTTGCATGTGAAACACAGCAGATTTTGTCTGTTTTCATGCACTTTCTATTTTTAACAACGACCAACAAAGTTCAGCTTAGCAGATATCCAGCAGATGTTTCACATTGCTTATAATTCTTTGCAAAGTTCTGGCACAGTTTGGGTTTCTTACCTGCAACCCACTTTCTCAGCAGAGAACTTACCATTTGCTAGAGTTAGGGAATCCCATATGGCCACTTCTTTTTTATACAGAGTGAAGAAAATGATTCCATTTCCAATCTTTGCAGTGCTATTTACGTCATCAATAGGAGCATACAAAAAAGCTTCAAATAAAAAAGGAGGGACGCTTACCTATAAAAATATAATTTCTAATTTTACATTTTTTAGTAAAATCTCACATATTCAAAATACTCAGTATGTGCATACAGTACAACAACATATGTTATTGACAAAGCAAATTTGCCAAGTATGCAGTATAGAGGTTATATATTAGACTAGATAAATGAGACTGAAAGAAGTTGGTTCTTTAGCATGCAAAAGAATCCACAGACATCACATTTAGATTTATTATTCATAGTATAAGCAAATGTGTATAATTCAAGCCACTTATGAAAGAAAAAGCATCTGGTACCTGTTGAGTAGCAAGAGCATTAATATGGAGAACAATAGTAATGCATAATCACCAGTGTTATAGGTATGTAACAGCCTGAAGCATACAGAGGAAGAGTACAGCTTAAGTATTAGAATAGATTATAAACTCTGCAGCCTTGCCATGGTGTATCAAGCATGTGCATTTCACAGAGCTACAAAGTGACGCTAAGGCACAGGCCTGCGGGCGCAACAGAGCTCAAGGCAGCACTGCCACCGCACCACAGAAAGTTTGTGTCGCCCCACCTTCAGGTACTGGTCAGTGCAGAAGATGTTGGCGGGGCTGACCCGAAGGCCTCGCAACGGCAGCGAGAGGTAGACGGCGGAGCCAGTTTGCCGCCAGCTGTACTCCTGTAACCAGACCGGCATAGCTGCGCCCGTTGCTACGGGCGCTCCGCCGCTGTAACCAGGGGAAGCAGCTTCCGGTACACTTCCGGCCCCTCCCTCCTGCCCCCGGAAGGCGCTGCAAACCCCACCCCCGCCTTGGCCAGTGGCGTCGGCACAGAGGAAGGCTGATGCCGAGGAGTACGGCAGGAGGAGGGCGCTAGCCCGATACGGCGCTGCTGGAGCGGGGTTCCCGGGACCCCTCGGTTCCCCTTCCTCGCCGTTCCGCAACGTGCCAGGGGAGGCAGAAGAGCCACGGTATGGCAGTGGCTCGGGCGCCTCAGGAACAGGAGCCAGCCCTGCCGGGAGCGGCCTACCACATCCGGCCCATCTGCGGACAACAGGCAGCCGCAGTCCTACCGAGCCTGCCGCCGGCTCTCTCCTCTGCGGAACCAAACGCGCACCCAGGGCTCCCCAGCCTGACCGTGCCGCCCGTGACGAGGGAGAAGGGTAGAGTGCGGACGGCGGAGCGCTGCAGCAGCCAGTGAGGGTACAACAGCGGTTCCTGGGGCTTACGGTTAACAGCGCAGGAAGTTAAGCACAGAATTATAGAACTGTTTTGGTTGGGAGAGACCTGTAAGATCATCGAAACAACCCTTAACGCCACACTGCCAGGTTACTACTAAACCATGCCCCTCAGCACCATATCTACACAGCTCTTCACTATTTCCAGGATGGGGACTCCAATTCCCTGGGCAGCCTGTTTCAGGCCTTAGAGGAGAAATTTTTCATAATACCCAACTTAATCCTACCTGGGCATAACTTAAGGCCATCTCCTTTTGTCCAGTCAGTTTGCTGCTTTGGAGAACAGACTGACCGTCGCCTCACTACGATCTCTTCAAATAGTTGTAGAGCGCAAAGAAGTACCTTTGACTTTCTAAAACTTCAGATTAGTTGACTGAACTACTGCAGATGCTGCCCCACTGACTTCCTAAGATACAGTGAACCTAAGTGAACTTTGGTTTTCATCTCTGATAACCTAAGGAGAATAGGAGACTGCAGCTCTTATTACCCAAATACATTTCCATAAAGAAACTACGACTATTTTGTTAATTTCTGGTAAGAATTACTAAAAACTGAGGACTGATTTAGCAATGCATAGAAACTTCCAGATGTCCTCTGAAAATGATCAGGTCATACTAAGCAGCCCCGTAATACTTCTGACAGTACTGTCTATTTTGTGGATTTAGTCAAAAACTCAAAAGAGGTGATTTGCAGATTGCTATTCAACCTTCCTCAAACAAGCAGTAATCCTATCTGACAAAATAAAGTCTAGTATATAGAAAGCAACTGCTTCTGGGGATTATGGGTTGAAAGGCAAGCCCAGAGTATTTTTGTAAACATTCAGGTATGTGTAAGTTCCTCAAAAATAGACAATTACCTAGGACTATTAGGGAAAAAAAAAAATCCAGAACAAAGATGTCTACTTTTCCCCCTTTTATTTAAAATCTGAGTTTAGCATTACATACATTAGCTCAGATTTCTGCTGTGTATCACTAAAGATTTAATTATGTTCTACTATCTATATTCAAAAATCAATGTTCAAATGGTAATGGTACCTTTAAAGTAATGCATACGCATATATATATATATATAAGTAAAATATGGTAGTACAGAGGGTTAAAACTTTTTTAGAGCAGGAAATTCATTGCAACAGATGCGATTTCTGGGTTATTGTCCAACCTCACCCACATTAATACCATCTGAATGAACGCTTGCACAAACTGGAATCTGACAATTGAATTAAATTCTTCATTCCAAGAGCAATCAAAAGTATAACAGAAAAGCAATTTAAGTAAATTCAAAATGCTTTCGGTATTTTGGGCACATGCGACTTTTTTCTTCTTTTATTCTTTTTTAACCTTTCATGATACATGTTTTCAGACTTACGGTAGGATCTGCACCATGGCATAGGAGCTTTGTTGTCAGCTGCAGCGGTAGAAGAGGAGACTTCTGTGGTTTATAGTTCTGAACCTAGACTTAAACCATGACGTCTTCATAAACAGCCTGCTAACAGTCTAGGAAACTGTAAGAGAAAATACGCAATAAAAGCTGAGGAAAGATTCTCCCTGTGAGAACAAAAATCCTCCTGTTTCTTTTAAAATCTGCTTTGTGTTACCTTTTAGTATCTCAATTGTCTGTATTGTAAGACAAACTTCAGGCAAATGCAGACAAGGAAGAAACAAGGAAGTTCTAAACATACCTTCTGTGCTGTTGAGGGTTTTTTTTATAGACCTTTCTCCACTCTAAGAGATGTTATTTTTTTTCCCTAGAAAGACTCTTAGCTTGCTTACATTTCTTTTACATAGCTTTATCTTCCTTGCTGACTCCAAAGCTTTCCTCGTTCTATTATATTGAAAACTGAGAGGCCGGAACAGCACACAAGAGTCAAAATCCTACTTGTCTGCTTCCTAAGTAATGGAAGACCTGGGGATTGGAGGGGATAGTATTTTCTTTTAAAGCAGGATGTTCCAGTAGCCGCATTGACTAGAATGATTATATTGCAATAGTAACTCAAAATTTCCTACCACTCCAGAATGCAGCTGTAGTCATCCAGAACACATCCTTCAGTTTTTTTGGACAGTTCATTCACAGATAATAGAAGTCTTAGATCTGGTGAATACTGGTCTTCTGTCTTGGTCATCCAGGTGTGATTTTTAGTTTAATCACAGAGAATATACTGAAATGAAGCAGCTTATTATTTATTCCTGCCAGAAAGAACACATTACATATACATACTTTACAAGACAGGACATAGTTATGGTTACCTGTGTTTGGTGTTCTCAACTTACACAAAACAGTTCCAATACATTAACAAAAAAGGTTATTTATTTAAAAGCTTGATCTCCATTGCAGAGCTTTCTATTTCACTTGCAAAAGACACAGCAAAGGTCACTAACACACTTCTATGTCAAAGTAGCAGATTGAGCTGCTAAAGGACTGAGCAATACTTAAAAGTCTAGTACTGATGTCTGCAGAAACACCACCTATTGTCATATACATCCCTCATTGCTAGTTCCATTGGACAAATTACTGAGCTCTTCCTAGGACCCTTTGGCAAAATAAATCAAAATAGCTCTATTCAGGATTTTTCTGCTGTTGACACAAATTTGCCAATCAAAAGTGCAAGAAATGTTGTAGTGAAAGGAGATAAATTCCTGGAAAACTATTCTTAAATTCTCATCTCCTGCATATGAAAGATGGAGATTTATATTCCAGTCAAATTTTAATATTACTATACCCTGGACCATTCAGCTGCCAATACATACATCTCTTCAGGGGTTATTTCATGTGTTATGGCTTCAGAGGCTTTACTGTATGGGGAAAACAAAAATAAATTTATACTGTACACATTTTCTTATCTTTAATAAAAAAATTTTTTTCCCTCCATCCTTCCTAAATTCTTTCTCATGCCTCCATAATTTTGAGTAGGAATATTTTATGAAATGTTCTTTATTCCAACAAACTGTTTCATGCATGCAGCTTAAGACGACTCATAATCAGTTGCTTTTAAAGATTACTGTTAAGGTACTGATTTGGTATGTGTTAGTTCTGGCATTTCAACAAACACAAATAGCTTAGTAAAAAATTTATAAATCAGAGGGGGAAAAAATTTAAAAAAAAAAAATTTTTTTTGCATAATCTCTTCCCAAGTACAAAAAGCTCTTAAAGATCTATTCAGCCAAATGGTGCCTGAGCCTTCCCTCCTGTCCTCTTAAGAGGTCCTCTTACAGTGCAAGACCTCTTCTCATCTTCCTTGAAGTTACTTGAGCTTACTGCCCTTACAGAACAGTGGACCTCTTCAAGAGCCACAAGGTACTTTGTCTGATCAACACAACCTCATGCTACTTCTTGTACGATTACGCCTAATCAAAATGCATTCCCACAAGCAAAACATTAGAAGAGTTAATTTAAGCATCTTTATAAAATCAACGAGCAACTTCCCCACAAAAATTATCTTTATTTTAAAAGAAACTGAAACCAGATAACAGAAAGCAACAGCTACATACAGTGCTGGACAAAATATACCATATACATTTTCCAGTAATGCTTGAATCAGATTCTGATTTATGTTCTTCTAAAAGGTAAAACATCACATCATTGTTAACAAAAAAAAATAAAATGTCAACAATCTTAATCATCTTATATTTTGCACTGTTTGGATGGCAGCAGATTGGTAACTTGCCTTTTTCAATTCATCTTAACATTGAATGAAGAATGCAGACAGAAAAAAAACAAGCCCCTAAAAGACAGTGAGTGTCTGCTGTAAAGGCCATGTATAAAAGCTTGGAGGACAGACTGTCTTTTAAGTAAAAAAATCTTCAACATGTCCGTAATATTTCACATTTCAGAAAAAAGTACCAAGAAAGTTAAAAAAAAAAGGAACATATTAAAAGCCTGCCTTTCTTAAATGATATGAAAGTTCAAATTTAGACCATCCTTTAGAACATGAGTACATGGAATAGGCAGATCTCTCATGACCCCTGTCCTTAGTTGTCTCCGGTACAGCAACTCCTGAATTATAGTGCACAAACCTCCAAGTAGAAAGGTAGAGTTGGATCAAAAATTATTTTGAGATAGTTTGTTTGAATGTGAAAAGGTAAACTAAACATTTATGCAAACAACACAAAAATAAGTATCCCCTATGACAGGGTAATAAGCCATTTTGGAATGAGGAAATTAAGGGTGACATTGAAAACTTTTAAGCTATAGGCAGCATCTCTTAAGGGGCTGAACACCATCCAGAATTAATTACCTCAGAACTGATGACACACAACACTAGGGCACTAAAGGGACCTTTTATTTCCAGATAAAGCATAAGCCAACAAGAAATTGGGGGAGGACAATGCAAAAAAGCAAAAGTGCGTAACTCAAGATGTAGTGTAGAATTACAGTGCCTTCAAAGTTCTACTAAGTACACTTAATTTTCCAATTTTAAGGAAGAGTCTATTCTAATATAGAAAGCTTCAGACAAAACTTAGCAATTGCAGAACAGCTTTAAAACAGATCAGTTCTACATCCTCCTGAATATACCTAATCACATCCAATAGATTAGAAAAATCTCACATTTTAGAAACCAAGTGCTAGAACAGAATTTTCATACCCATAAGCTTATTGCCAAATGTTCACCCATTTGTCAGTGGATAATATTAATTAATTCATACTAACAGTTACGGCAAAAGATGACGATGCACATAAGTGCTGCACGTTCTGAAGTTTTAGTTACCATGAAACACTACCATCTATCATCCCTCATTCTATGCAAGATACCATGCCAGCTACCAATCCATAAACAATGTTTCACATACTTCATAGAGTAGCTTAAAACACATCGTGATATGAAATAATTTGTATTACATAGTAATTTAATCCCTGGCCACAGGGTTAATGTTGGACAAAGTCTGGAAACTTTTTTCCAATTTGAATTACATACATTAACTTTGCCACACACCACAGCACTAATGCATGTATTACGTCAGACATGCTCTAATTTAAAATCAAAACAAAAGTTGTTGCAAAAATACATGTCACCAATGTGGAACACATTCAAGATTGTATAAAAAGTACTGAACTGATATCCCAAAACAGGTATATTTAAGCAGTACATAAGGAAAAGATTAGTTTTAATATGAAACAGTCATTTAAGTCACATACAACATGATAAGAAGCATTACTTCCTTTTAAAAAATGTTACACCAAAACTTCTACTGCCAGGCAATGTTTACTTATCAAATGAAAGGGACCTATTTAAAGCAAATGTGTTATTGTATTAAGTTGGAATAAAGACAAATATTAAAAAGGTGCTATATTGGAACACTGCTGATTTTGTAAAAATCACAAACCATAAAACGCATTTCACTTGCAAATATCACAGGCCCTGAACTGCAAACACTTTGAAGCGTTGACTGTGTGCATGCAGTTCCACTGCCTTTGTTAATTCTCACATGCTTGAGGTTAAGCTTGAAAAATGTGACAACAAAACTGGTTCTTAGATTAAAAACTTGAGAGGTCAAAGTATATTCTTCAAGCAGCCACTAAAATTGTATTTTTGTTTCAAATTGAACAAATTTTATTATATTTCTCTAACCTCTTTCATTTGAAGATCTGTAATAATAACTAAGTCTCTAAACAGTCTCAGGCAGTGGTAGCTTGACCTTCTGAAAGATGAGATAAGGGCCTGAACAGTTAATCTGCTTGTCTCAAGTTATAGAAGGGATAAGTCAAAAAGCCAGAAACAGGATTTTTGATATTTACCCTCTAGCCTATATGCAGCACTGTCATTCACCCTGACACTGATGAAACAAGTATTTTAAATATCAAATTGCCTATTTCTCATTTAAAACTAGTCTCTGGGAAAGAAAGAAACAAATGAAAACACAAACAACAAAACCCCAATCAACAAAAGAAAAAAAAAATCCACACAAAAACCCCCCACTAAGTATTAAGGACAGTTCAATCTAGTTTATACCTATTTATTTCATTCTAACAGCAAGGAAAAAAGGGAAAATGGAGAAAGAAAAAAAAAAAAAAGTTATATGTTGAGCAACATAGCCTGCATTTCTGATCATGACAAGGAGCTATTTTAAAAGGACATGCATTTCCTACAGAAATGTTTAGGTTTGTAAGATTTACAGTATCTTCGCAGTATTTTTGGTGTGCAGCACCAGTACAGTCTCAATCACAAGTAATGAAAGAAGCACATTATAGTTCAATACCAACTGTCTCATGTAGAGTATTACAAAAAACTCTCACCTATTCTAATCAACCCTCCCACCCACCCTTCTATAACTAATTTCTAATTCTAACCACCTGACATTTTCCTAGAACCCTACTAACAAAACATGATTGTTGTTTTTCCTGTGCATACTTGAACTACTACTAGTCAATACATGCAGAGAAAAACAAAGTATAACTCTGTCTAGATAAAGAGTCCAGGTATGCCAAGCACATATTAGCAGGGCAAGTGTATTGGTTGGATGACTTCTGGATATTGTAATCAGTCATATCTCTATGATCAGTGTGATACCAAGTTTGGATTTGTCGTCTTTCATTTATTATTATTTTATATAATTGTCATTTGCCAGTACCTTCAATATGCATGTTAATAAATGCAGAAAATTTACTGGGTTACAAACACAACATAGTGCCAGTTTAGAAAAACTGAAATTTTTAGAATACATTTTACAAATACACAATTTAAGGCCTTATAAAATGATACTACCTTATAAAATGATACAGTGAACTTTAAGTTTGTAAATGCTAATGTCTTGCTAGTTAATATAGAACTTGCCTAACTTCATGTAGGGTTAAGGAAGAGATTAAGAAATACCTAGCTATTTTAAAATACAACGTTGGCTCCAAAATGTTAGAACAATAATGGGACTTCTGAGAACAAATGGCCCTAACATCTTCTCACAACAGACAAGAAGGTAGGAGTGGAAAAGGTATTGTGAACAGCACACTTTAATAACAGTATAATCATTGGAACTTTTGCTCAACTTTCACTGAGCAGAATTTTTTATGTCATTTACATTGCTGTAGTTCTGAACTAGCTTTGCTACCTTCACAGTGCAAATTGTTGCAAAGATTAAAATGATTCCCAGAGGAACAAATCTATTGAAATGAGGTTTGGTTTAATTTCCACTTTAGATACCAAAAGCAAATTCTAACAGTCAGTCAGTCATTAGGAAAACTACTGAAGAATAAATCTAACAGAGGTTGTTGCTTATTGGGTTTTTTCCTATTTGTTTTTAAATATCACATATTTAATGAAACAAGGTTAAGTTTAGTCTCTACACCAAATAAAGCAAATAGTGACAAAACAGAAAGCTTGGATCTGCCTTTTTTTTTCCCTTTTAAATGTCTCCATACAGAAAATCCTCCAAATATGAATTATG